>PVJA010021148.1:0-17284 GCA_004027025.1 Myocastor coypus
TGATTGTGAGGACAATATGCAATATGTCAACTTTCAAAGAAAAAAAGGGGGAAAAGAAAAAAAAAAAAAGTAATGTGGATTTAGAAAGGTTAATGTTTAGTTGTTTGATCAATCTTATATACCTATATGTATTAATCTAAACTGATCCGATGATGAAAATATGTAATATAACCATTGTTAAATTTAAACAATAAAAGAACTGGAAAAAAAGAAAAGAATAAATAATGTTCTTAATGTATGCATGAAGTCAGCTAGCATTATCTCTGACCAGAAACACTGTACCAGGACACTGATAGATACCTAGCATACTCAAGATGTCATGGTCTTTCAAATTTATGATTTATACCAGCAAAGCCTAGGCTGTTACTTTTCATGAATGTGGAAAGGATTCATGCATGGGTGGAAAGGTAGACTGTAGGAGCATAAAGACCCCAAACAGTAAGCATAGGACCAGGATTTGTAAAAGGAAGCAGGTCCAAATCCCAGCTAAATCACCTACTAGCTGCATGACATCTGGCTAGTGATTTTATTTTTCTGAGGTTCACTTTCCTGACCTGGAAAAAATGGATTAAGATTACCTTGTTAAATACATAATTTCCCCCCATAAGGTTACACAACACTATTTTAAAATGCCCTGTGTACTCTAATGCTATTTAGGAAAACCACGCATACTACATGGCGCCAGTAAGCTCTGTTGGACGGAGAGATGGCACCTCTTAACCATTTTTGATCTTTATGCTACTTCCCTGGACCATACCTCCCCAAGAATCACATTCAAGCTCTAGAATTCTCTTCAAAATTATTTGGTCCCATGCATATGCATGAGACCTACCAGCTGACAACTGAGCTGACCGGGGGGACAGCAGCCCAGTGATGTGGAGGACCAGAACAACAGAGATCCATATTCACTGATATTATTGCCAGGCTGGGAAGTGCACTTATAAGACAAACATGCAGAATCAAAATGAGCAAAATCATAATAAAAGTAGCAGCAACAGTAGCTAACACACTTGTGCTTGGCACCATTTCAAGGATTTTACACTTACCTAGGTACTTTGTGTTCACAGCAACCTATGAGTAAGTATTCTATCTTCCCCATTTTGCAGACGCAAAAATCCAAGGCACAGGACCATTAGGGTGTTGCTTGAGGTCACAAAGCTAATAATAGCAAAGATGAGATTCCAATCCAGACAGTAGCAGTCCAGTAACCCTGCTGTCTCGTAAAGATCAGAAATGGTTAAGAAGTGCCATCTCTCCGTCCAACAGAGCTTACTGGCACCATGTAGTGTGCGTGGTTTTCCTCAACAGCCTCAGAGTACACAGGGCAGCCTTTGAGGCACTGACACTGTCCTCTTCCTGACCGGGTGAGGATTTTTAGCCAGATTTTTAATACTGTGATGGTTTCTGTTCAGCTGTCCTTAATGGACCCTAAGACACAGCTGAAGTTTAGGCTATAGAGAAGCAGAAGGCGGCACATGCCTCCCATGCTTTCTTGGTCCTTTGAATTTGCATGCTACAATTACTGGAGCAAAAGCTCCACTAATCCCCTGGCTGGCACAACTGCTATTATCATTTAGCACACACATGCATATTCAGCCCAATTTAAAGGGAAGAAATAAGCCTCCCTTGTGGTGCTCATGATAAACAACTCCCCAAAATCCCTTTCCCCCGTGCTAAGGCAGAACACATTCTGAGGCCTTGTCATACTTAAAAGTGATTTGCCCATAAGTCTTTCATATGTTAATAACATTGTACACTGAATATTTCATTTCTGAGAACATCATTTGGTTGGTTTTCCGAGATTTCCAGGACAATACAAATGGACATAGCAGTCCTGGGTGCCTCTGAACACCAAGCTCCGTGTTCAGCCTCACATCACTGGCATCAGACATGCAAACTTGGCTGCAGCAGAGCCTGGCCATGTTGTCAAAGGCTCTTATTTCCAAATGAAACATTTTAATTCCTGGCAGGGAGAGGGGCTTGGGCAGAGGGGTCATGTTGGAAGAGGACAGAGAGGAGAAAGGAAGGAGAGGGTAGCTGGAAAATGCATGCTTGGCTCTGCAGCAAGGTATTGATTTGACTTGCCTGCTCTCTTCTAGCCCCGTGTAAGGCTGCCTTCAGCTGATGGTCCTCTACTCATGAGTTGGGCAGAGATGGCCAGGGGTTTCTCCACCTGGAATACACTAACCTGGGGTGGGCAAGAAGAGGCAGGATGAGTCAGAGCAGCCTGGATGCCAGCTCCAGCTGATCCTAGCATGTGAAAGGACTGAAGTTTGGGGTGAGCCCATGGGCTCTGCAGGCCTATGAGAGTGAGCCAGGCCACCTGGGGGCAGGCAGTGCTGCTTCTACACGCCAAGAAACAGGTACAGCCATAATCAGCTAGGTCTTGGAGGAGACTCTGAAAGTGTGATCACAGCAACTACTGGGGCAGGCGAAATAAGATGCCAGAAGGGAGAATACAAATCTCAGCTCAGAAAACATAAAGTGTAAAAATGAGGCAGCATCACTCACTGTGTAATTCTCTAGCACACAGACATACACAGAGACAACACAAATATGCATAGATACATCTACAAACAACGCGTACATACCATTATGCTAAACACACCTCTTGCATACTTTGACCTTTTACAGTTTCATTAATACCATGCCGAGTTCAATCTCCCCTGCAATTTAGACAGCCAAGACTTCGAAAATTTCTTTAAAACCCTGCCACCATCCCCACCCTACAAACCAATCCCTTGTCAGCCGTGAAAAGACAGGGTTGCCTCTATCCCTCATCTATAATTTCACCAGCCCCAGGTTCATTCCTTTCCCCAGGGTCCGCAGGCGCATGCTCTGCCTCAGGGCCCTTCACATGCCCTAAGCAAATGCACCAAGAGCTTCATGCCAAGCTCAGATCCCACCTACTTGGTAAACCAAGCCTAGAATCTCAGGCAACTAGGCTAGCTACTCTGTTTTGGTTTCTTCAGCTAAAAGACACAGACAATAGTCATTTCATGAATTTTGTTGGAATTTATAATGGTGTTTGACCCAAGTCAGCTATTATTCTACTCTCCTTGAAACTATGAGGAGCTTCTCAGCACTTTCAGTTTACAGATGAGGAATCTGAGGCTCTGACACAATACCTGCATGTATACTGTCTCACTTTCAAGGGTTCAGAACAGATTCAACCTATTACCCTAAACAGCTTTGTAAAGTATCATTAGGAAATAATGCCACTGTGCACAAACTGCTACTCATTTATAGGCAAGTGACCCAAGTGTGAACCCTCTGCTTAGCCCTACTCTACCTTCTACCCTCCAAAACGCCATCTTCAAAGGGTGACAAGACTTCTGGCTGAGTTTTCCAGAAAACTATGATCTAAAAATGTCCTAGACTGGTGCACAGGTTCTGTTCTTATAGGAGCTTAGGTTTTTAATTGGAAACCTAGTCTAAAACAAACAAAAAAAAGAGTGTTTAAGCTAGAGAAAGTAAATATATTGTTGGAGGAAGGGGTGTTTGTTCTCATTAAGCTTAATGTAAGATGAATACATTATATTATAGTGATATTAACCCTAATTAGAAAGGAACCACTCAAATAATATTAAAAAAAAAAAAAAACAGCCAGTTACAATCTTTTTCAAGCAGGGTTTCTCTACCTGGGCTGTATACTATTATTACCTAGCAGTATTTTAAAAAATAAACTACTAATACCTAGAACACACCCCCCAGTGATTCTGATTCCACTGGTCTATGTTATTTATGGCTTGTGTCTAAATGTGCCCCTCAAAAACCTCATGCAGTCATGGGTGCAGCTTTTCAGAGGTGGCTGGCTCTAGAGTTTGTGTTGCTAGGATTAAGTGTGTGATGCTGGGATCAAGGGCATGTAATTACTATATTAGTCCACTGATTAGTTTGGCATGGTTCTGGGTGTGGATAATGGGAAGGCCCACGGGGTGTAAGCACAACTTGCATAAGGGCATGCAGCCTGGCTAGAATATAAGGCACAGAAAGAGGGCTGCTGCCCTAGCTTGCCACTTGCTACTTCTGCCTGTCATGAACTGTTTCTCTTCTGTGATGTCCCTCCACCATGCCGCCCTCCTGCGGAGTCAGCAGACTATGCACTGAAACCTCTGCAAACTGTGAGCAAATGAACCTTTCCTCCTTTAACTTCAGGTTTCAGGTATTTGTCTAAGCAACGAGAAAAGTAACTAAGATAGTCTAGAATGAAGCCCAGACATTCATAATTTTTATAGAGTTTCTGAGATAATTTTTATGTGCAGATAGTTGAAGACCACTATCCTAAGAGAAAAAGACTGATATTTCTCAAAGTACTCCTATGACCCAGGTATCTGACTCTTCTTTCAAAGATAGCATATTATTGATTTCAAAAATCAAAATTTCATTAGGATTTGAGTACAGGTCTGTACTCACTAAAGCTCTTCAATTCTCTATTACATAGGGTTGCATATTAAATGCTAAAACTTCCATTGAGAGGGGCCAGTGTTAAAAAGTTCTGAGAGCCTTGAGAAGCCAATTCTGCCATCTCTGATTGCACTGAACAACACTGGCACGGACAAAAACCAGCCGGCTGCCAAGATACATGGAAGCCCCAGGTGTACTGAGCCGCATGGGGGACTGTTCACCTGGCAAGAATTTACCAAAAGTTAAGCAAGAACATTCTAATCAGAAAATGAGGTCGAAATTGCATTAACCTTAAACCACAAAATAGTTCAGGACTAGAGAGAAAAGTACTTACTAGCATCTTAGTCTCTCTTTTCTTTTTATGTCTAGTAAAAAGCAGTATTCTTTGATAAAAGTTTAGCTTTGGTAAGTCTGTGCTTTGAAAAAAGAAATACAAGACTTTTTTTAAGAAGAGAACAAAGAGGAAAAAAACACTTAAGAGAAGGCCCTAAAGAATCAAGTACAAGAGAAAACAGAGAAAGAATGACTTTTTATATATTTCCACTAGTGCACCTACCAGTATTAGACCCCTGTGTGGGTTCAGAATCAGAGCACAGAAAGGCAAGGTCTTTAATATACCTGGTGCTGTACACTTAATCTTAGCCAAAAGGCCGAGAAGTGATACATACCTGGAGCTATAGACCAAGAGCAGCTGTCAACTTTGAGCAGAGACAGATGGTGGACTTCACCCTGGATTCAATGGCCCTCCCACCTACCTCTTGTCTAAGTAGGCTATTTGGTGCCACCCAAGCAGACAGTGTCCATCTGGACAGGGTCTGTGGCCCCTTTAAGGTCCCTGGCCAGGCCCACCTTCCCACTTGGTGATGCTTTCTGTAACTATCCTTCTTTATGCCTCTTTCTTACTGATAAACAGATGTGCCCTTGGTCTCTGATGTCATTATTAATGCAATTCTGTTTCTAGTCAAGGCAATAGCGATTCCACATGTAACCCTCCAACTTCGAGATATACACTATTCCATCTGATGTTCTAGTATGACAATAAAACAAGCATTTTGCTCTACAGCTCCAGAAGGCACGGTCCCCACCTGCCATGGTCAAAGGCAGAAAAACCAGCTGTGGGTTCAGTGTTCAATGCTCACCAGCTTCGTGCATGTGAAATGGGTCCAGCAGTTGTTAATAGTACACAAGCAGCTTCATGTCCCTTGCCCAGTCTCATTACACCCCTATAAGGTAGGTTCTCTTCTAAGAGAAACTGAAATGACATTATTTGGCTGCTGAGGGTTTACCCTGGGTTCTTAGCTCTCAGTCTCTGATTCTAAGAGGCTGCCTTAGTCCATTTGGCTGCTGTGACCCACTGTCATAGACTAGGTGGCTTAGAAACAACAAAGCTATTGCTCACAGTTCTGAAGGTTGGAAGCTCAAGTCAGGGTACCAGCTTGGTCTGACTCTGCTAAGACCCTCCCTTCTGCATTCACAAATGGTCAATCTCGAGCCAGGCGAGGTGGTGAACACCTATAATCCCAGCACTTGGGAGGTTGAGGCAGGAGGATCAATGCGAGTTTGAGACCAGCCTGGGCTCCAAAAATTGAGCTCAAGGCCAGCCTGAACTACATACTGAGACCCTGTCTCAAAAAAAAAAAAAAGTCAATCTCTCACTTGCGCACTGGAAGAGGAGCACTTTATGGCATTCATGGGTGTCAGACACTGGGAATGGTAGTAGGCACAGTTATCCTGAAGACCTCAATTCTGCCAGGCTCCAATCCAAAATAAAAAAGAGCCAGGGCTCAGAGATAAAGACAGCTTAGCTATATTTTCCAGAGGCCATTCTCTGCCTCTAGTCAAACTTTGCTATGTTATTTATTTCTAACCTCCTGAAATCAAGAGCCCTAAGATGCCACATCGAAATCTTATATCCCATGTCTCACAGAACGCAAGGCAGGAGGGGAGGTTGGCCAAGATAAATCAATATCTAGGACCTAGTCCTGTGCCCCTCACTCCATAATCTCACTGGAAAGGTCCGCAGAAACTACAGCCCAGCTCCTTCCCTTACTAGAAGTAGGCAGCAAGAGTCAGAGAGGTTCTGCCAGCTTCAGCCACATCCTGCCAACAGACCCCATGTTCCCAACCTCCAAGACACCATACTCTCATTTGTCTTTTCTTGTCTAACAAGGATTTTCAATATCATCAGTGTCTTAGTTACTCTTCTCATGGCTGAGACAAAATACTCAAAAACTGAAGTAAAAGGATTAAAAGTTTACTTGGCTCATAGTCGGTAGAGGCTTCAGTTATAATCACCAGCTCTAGGGCATGGCACCACAGACAAGAAGAAATAGTTCATGGCAGGCAAAAACTACAAGGAGCAACCACAGCTCTTTTTATCCTTTATGTCTTATCCTGGCTCCTCAGGGCAGGTAGCACCCATATCCTTAATCCTAGTGTCCTCAAGCCTAGCACTACATCATGAACTAATTCTAGCACCACATGTTCTAGATCCTCCGCCTCAAAAAACTTCACTTATGACTGCATGAGGCTTTGGGAGGATATCCAGACACAGCCACAACAACCAGTTCATTGACAATGTGTGAAAGGGGGCTGGTTCTCCTAGGAAACCAAAGTTTTTAGCAAGTTCAAGTCCTAAAAAAAAAACCTTTGTTTCTCTTTTTAAAATAAATCAATTCAAAACTGCATACAACCTGCCCTCCTTAGGGCTCCTGTGAAAAGTTTGGGATCTGCATGTGGTAAATCAAACCCAGAGTTACTAAGGGACTCATCACCCAAACACCTAATGAAGATGATCCATCAGCACACGGCAACTTTATTGGGCCATTCCTGCCCAAGAAAATAGCAAAAGCAACCAGGGGGGCAAAGCCACCAGGAATTAAATGGGGAGACAGATGATATTTAATTATATAAATATTCTCAGTAATGCTCTAAGGAGTGGAATTATTGGCTTGTGGGGCAGCCCCTCATTGAACCAGACAGCAGAGGAGATTTATGCCACAGAATTCATGCTTTCATTAGCATTCACACAGCCAGTATTTAGAAAGTGGGTTTCTGGAAGCTGGATGATACTGCCTGTTCATAATCTAAGGCTGTAATACAGTGGCTTTAAAAAGAGAAAGGGGAGCTGATCTCTTATTTATTTGATATTTACATTTTATTACTGTTATTATTTGGCATAATTACATACAAAGAATTAGCAATGTTAATTAATGCCACAATGATGCAGTCCAAATTACTTCCATTTATTCCAGGACATAAGGGAACTTATAAATTTATTTATTTGGAATTCACATTTTAAAATATCTAATCTATTTGCTTAGTTTTTAAAAAACCACATAGTGGAAAAAGGTTGCCTACAGTTCTAGCTAAACAGGATCCCCCACTAAATTCATTAAATGGATGAAACAAACAATCTTGAAGACAAGTTATTGATTTATCCTAACTATATTTCTGATTACCTGATGGGTTTATTATTTTTAAGCATTTCCACTGTAACAAAGCTATGACCTAAGGAGAATTTCAAATGTACACTGAACATATTCAACTGACACAATGCAAAGAAGGAAGAGAAGAAAAGCACTTGATCTTAACACTCAGCTAAGAATTATACTGGTTAGGGCCAGCAAGATAGCTCAGCAGCCCAAAGCACCTGCTTAGGCAAGCTTAGGCAACCACAGGGACCGTGGTTCTACCTCTGGTATCACATGCTGCACCAGCTCCACCCCCAGGGCAGGTTGAGCCAGCCATAATATTAAAAAGAATTATACTGATAACTCTTCTAAAGATCTTTAAAGATTTCAAATTATAAAGACATCTTCCTGGGGGAAAAAACAAGGAAAACTTTATAAGTATTTCTTCCTAATGTAATAATTAAAAAGTCCATTAAAATAAATATTCCACACCACATAGATGCCAAATTTTAGTGTTTCTATTCAAAAAAGTACTGAAAGCCTTATCCAGAGCATTTAGCCTTTGGAGAAAGAAATAAAGAGGCTCTAGCTCCCAAAGGAGTATGTCAAATTGTCCCTGTGTACAGTTAACATGATCATATATATGGAAAACCTTGGATTCCATCAAAACAGTTAAAATTAATAAATGAATTCAGTAAATCTGTCGAATACAAAACCAACTACAAAAATCAGTAACATTTCTTGTTTCAGAACCTTTGTTTATTCATTCATTTTTATAGCTGGCTCAGCCTGCCCCGAGGGAAGGGCTGGGGCAGCATGTGGTGCTGAGGACCAAGCCTCGGTCCCTGAAGCTGCCCAAGCTTTCCCAAGCAGGCACTTTAGACCACTGAGCCATCCTGCCAGCCCCAGTAACATTTCTATTATGTCACTAGTGATCTATCTGAAAGGATAATCAAGAAACACAACTTTGGCTGGGGATACAGTTCAGTGATATATGCACGTGCCTCCCAAGCACAAGATCCAGGGTTTGATCCCTAGTACCAAAACAAACAAACAAAAACATAATCTTATAATAAAATACATAATTAAGGAGGTGAAAGGCCTCCACAATGAAAACTATAAGACACTGATGAAAGTCACCATTTAAGATGATATAAATAAATGGAAAAGCATCCCATGTTGTTATTAAAAGAATTACTGTTAGAAAATTATAAAGTAACTAATATTATTAAAATATTCCATAGTGATCTACACATTCAATGCAATCCCTATCAAAATACAATAAAATTTGTAGAAATAAGAAAAGCAATTCTATAGAACCACAAAAGTCTCTCAGTAGTCAGACTCAACTCAAACAAACAAACAAAGGCAGCTGGAGACATCTAATCCCTAAATAAAATAAAATCACATGAACTAAAACAGCATAGTAGTGGCACAAAAACAGACACACGGACCAATGGGAAAAACCAGGAAATCCAGAAATAAATCCATTCATCTATAGTTAATTGTTTTTGACACTAGTAACAAGAATATACAGGGGGAAAGATAGCCCCTTCAATAATTGGTGTGGAGAAAATTAGATATCTATTGACAGTCAAGATAATGAAATTAGACCCATATCTCTTATGTTAAAAATCAAGTCAAAATGAATTAAATGCTTAAATATAAGGTATGAAATTAGTAGAGGAAATTCTTTACAACATTAAATTGGGCAAGGATTTTTAAAACAAGAACACAAAACACAAGGGGCTGGGGAGATAGTTCCATGGCACAAGAGCCTGCCTGGCAAGTGCAAGGTCATGAGTTTGAACTCCAGTCCCAGAAAGAAAAAAAAAACAGAACAAAAACATAGGCAGCAAAATAGACAAATGGGATTGCATCAAGTCAAAAAGCTTCTGCACCACAAAAGAAACAATGGAAACAGAGCAAAGAGATCGCCTACAAAATAGGAGGAAATATTTGCAAACTATGTATCTGGCATGAAGTTAATTAATAATACTCAGCATACACTAGGAATTCAAACAACACAATAACAAACAAAATAAAAACTGACTTTAAAGTGGGCAAAAGACCTGGCCAGATAGTTCTTCTTTTTTAATCATTCAAAATTTTATCTTATTTTTCATTTTATTAATTTCAACAAGAAAGAAATAGCAATGAGACAGTTTCAGAACACATCAGTAGAACATCCACAATAATCAGCACAGTGCTCATTGCTGTTATCATTGTAGGTGTTCAGAGTACAAGATGCAGAAATGCGTTTTCTGACATCTGTTGGTACAAATCTTTCTTCTAATTGAACTAAGAGTAAGTAGTTGTATGTATAGTCCAATATGCCATAATAGTAGTGGGTTATCAGCAGAGCTGGCAATGTTGGAAGCTGGTGACTTGAGCCTTTTACAACTCATCATACCAGTCTTACTTTACTTTTTATGCCTCATCGTTAAACTTTTCTGCTGGTGGTTAAGGCCAAGTTAAAGCAAGACTTATTTAATAAAACATGTAACTTTTGTATCTGACAAGGTCAGTCAAATAGCCTCAGGATTTACCTTGAAACCATATACAGGGTTTTGTAGAACTTTTGTCAGTGTCAGCCATCTGGATGAGTCACGGCCATTGCTTGACCAGTTTGCTCTCTGTGAAAGACTAAGAGAAGCCGGGCGTGGTGGTGCACACCTGTAATCCCAGCACTCCGGAGGCTGAGGCAGGAGGATCGGTGTGAGTTCGAGACCAGCCTGGGCTACAAAAGTGAGCTCAAGGCCAGTCTGAACTGCATAGTGAGACCCTGTCTCAAAAAGACAAAAAAAAAAAAAAAGACTGAGAGAATGTTTTCTCTTTAGGTGACTATCCTTAGGTACACTGTACATCATTGGTCCCTTTCCGCTGTGGCCCTACAATCTCCTCGAAAAGAAAATTTGGGACACCACTGAGTAATAGGATGTTTCAGTACAGGTTCTCTTGTGCTGGACAGATAGTTCTTAAAAGACATGCAAATAATCAACAGATATATTCAGCATCACTGATGATTAGGGAAATTCAAATCAAAATTACAATGAGATATCACATTACTCTTATAACAGTAGTTATTATGAAAAAAATAAAAGGTAATAAGTAGTGATAAGGATGCAAAGGAAAGCCTTATACATTATTGCTGAAAATGTATGAGTGAGTAGTGTACACCTCAAAATATGTAGGAAAGAGGATTTTGAATATTTTCTCTGTCTGTCTGTCTGTCTGTCTGTCTCTCTCTCTCTCTCTCTCTCTCTCTCTCTCTCTCTCTCTCTCACACACACACACACACACACACACACACACACACAAATATGGGACTGAGGATATAGCTCAGTGGCATTAAGCACCTGCCTGGCAAGTGCAAGGTACCAAGTTCAATCCCCAGTACTGGAAAACGAAATCTAAAAAAAATGTTTGAGATCATGGATGCAACAATAACCCTAATTAGATCATTATATAATGTATACATGTAGTGAGACACCACATTGTACTTTATACATCTATACAATTATGATGTCAATTTAAAAACTAAAATCAGTGCCTATATTTCATACAAAGAAAACTTCACAAGAACCACAACATCAGTTAGCTATTTAGAAGCAGAATTCTGTCAGTGTACCACTCCATGAACTATGATCCTCTTATCATTTAAATCCAAATAGCATGCTAACTAGATTTTTGCTGGAAGTAAAGATTTTAAGAGATGAAATGCCAATCAAACTCTGCCTTTCAAGAGGCAGCCCTCTCCTCTCTTCTTGCCGTCATACACAAAACAGCTGCTTTACTAGAAAGCTTTGTGCAGTGCTTTGACAGAGATGTTATCCTAGAACAAGTTTCAAGGAAATACAGCTCTTTAATGGTATTCTATATTGTGTGAAGAACAGTACTTCTATTTAAAAGAGAAAAAGCAACACAGAAATCTAGAAATAAGGACAAAGGGGTTAAATTTCCTCCCAGTCCTTGCATCTGAGGCCTGGCAAAGACACAGTGGCCATCTAATCCAGCCTGATACTGACCTTGACCTGAACGTGCTGAAGAACACCTGGTCTTCCTCACCTCAGCCTGCCTGCAGAGAGCTCGTGGAGAGAAGGGCAGCACTCACAGGGGGCCTGCAGGGTGGGAATGGCATCCCACATTTGTGCACTGAGTCAGACCTACCATGACCCCCAGGCCTCAGCACCAATGCTCATGGAACTCTGCCATGTGGCTCCAGCTCAGTGGGCCCAAGACTGGCTGCAGCTCATAGCAACCACACCCAGGTCTCCTGATGTGGAAAATAGAGCACCTGTTACATGTTAACTGTGCTGAGTTCATGGTCTCACAACATGGAAGGAGTCTCAAGCCAAAGGAAGAAGTTAGTAGAGTTTTATCGGGAAAGGAGGGAAGAAGACTAGCTTCTGGATTTCCAGGAGGTATCCCAAGCAAGCAGCCACTGAGGTCCTTTGTCAGGGCTCATTTATACAGCAAAGTCACAACATGGATACAATGTGGGTCAAACTACAATCAATTGGATTACAAGTATAGCTGCTTTGCTAATCTTGATCCAATAAGGAAACATCATCCTACAAGGATACATAGAAAGATCAAAGAAATTCTTAGAGAGGGGAGTATATGTCCAGATGTTCCGGTTGCCAACACATGCATCTGATGCCTACCTGGTTCCGAAGGACCAAGTAGAGCTCATTACTGTCTAATCTCAAATTGCTGCTTCTCCCTCAGGACTAGCTATTGTGTCGCCATCCTAAGGCCTGACTCTCTTCAGATTTGCTCCAGCTACAATTCTGAGGTCTTTGTTTTTTGTGCCCGCTTCCTCAAGGGCCCAACCCCTCCCTGAGTGCATATTAGTATCTATCTAACTTAGCTGCTTATGATACTCCCTCACTGCTGCCCTCCATCTCTGATTCCATCCAGCAACCAAAGCATCTTGCTTGGCTCCTTCTCTCTGTGGTCTTGGTTGTGACACGCCACAGCCAAGCTGGCAGGAAGGACCACCAAAATAAAACTCTAAAGTCAACCCCGAATCCACCCTTGTCTCTTCCCAGAATTCTCAACTAGCTCCCAACAGGTCACATAACTGCCCCAGTACAATCTTTATGCTGTAGCCAGAGGTATACTTCCAAAGCATTAAGTCATATCCTGTCATTCCTCTGCTCAAATCTCCCGGTAAATTCTTACCCCTGAGAAGGACTCAAAATGCAATGTCCTACTTACTATAACACCCACTCCTCCCCCACGCAATTCCCTAAACCTCCTCTCTGAACTTATCCTCTACTATTAAACTTTTCCCCACCCTGCTGTACTCACACTGTTGTTCACTGAACATTTTGGACACAGTCCTGCCTCAGGACTTTTGTGCTCACATTCACTTTGCCTAGAATCCTGTCACCTATCCTCCACATGGCATTCTTGCTAACTGCTTTCAAGTCTTCTCAAATGAGACTTCTTCTCAGCTGGCATTTTACTTAAAATTGTATCATTACTACACATCAGTCCTTGTCTCAAAACCTCCTAAAATAACATGTGATTTATCTAATGGTTAGAGACTGATACATACCCCCAAGGAATTTAAAATCTATGAGGTCAGAATTATTATCTTTTTTCCCCTGTTGGATCCCCAGTGCTACAATAGCACCTGACACACAGTAGGTACTCAGTAAGTATTCCAGATAAATGAATGAGCTGGATAGATCCCCACACATACATACATATACACACACATACACATACACGTACACATACATACCTACTTTTCTTTTTCCAAACTATCCAGAAGTGTGCTTAAGAATCACATACATTCTCACCTAAATATGTTACCATGCATCTCTTAAGTATAAAGAGCTTTTCCTAGCTGATCACCCCTGTAAAAAACCATAGGTTCCACATTGTCACCCAAAATATCATTCATATTTACATATCCCCAACTATCTCAAAAATAGTCTTTATAGCTATTTTGATCATTTTGATCTACACCCAGTTGAGTTTCACTATTACAACTGGCTGTTATTTCTGCTGGGTCTCCCCAGTTGCTACATTTTCCTCTGTATATCACAACACCCCTGGGAGACATCCAGGCCAGCTGTCCTGTGAAAGTCACTCCCACAATTCCCTTGCAACCAAGTTCCACAGTGAGTGAAGTCATATGTGATGATTTGGCTAATGTTTTGGCCAACATTTCCATTTTCTCCCCAGGAATCTGTGGGTGACACTTGTGAACATGAAGACACATTACTCATCAACAGCCTTGTCCCCAAGAATCCTGGAGTTCATAGTGAATCGGTCCTGATTGCACCAGAGCTACCCTGTGAGCATTTTCTAGTTCTATGATTTTTTTTATATTCGCTACCTGGCCTTCCTCGGCAAAGCAGACCCCTCCGACCTGCCCTCTTGCCAATCTTCATCACTATGGACTCATAAACAGTGTTATTGTTGTTGTTGTTGTTAATTTAATGTGTTATAATCAGGACCAGCAGTATTCTCCCTGATGCTGCAGTCAGCTCAAGTTTGGCTAGCAAGGATGTTTTCAAGGTCCCTTGGCACGACTCATTAGTCTTTTACTGCTTCCTTACTTTTGCCACAAACTGCTGCAGACCACTATTTCTCAAGTGACATCTTTTAGTGAAAAGAATGGAATCTAGAAATCAAAACTGGAATACTAGACATGTTTGTAACTACCGCAATGACCTACCTTCCAGGCTGTGCTAGTTGACACAACCAGGAAATACATGCATGCAGGTGTGTGTACGTGTATGTGTGCATCTGTGTGTGATCTCAATGTGAGTTCACACTGATACTTTCAACTCAAACCCAGTACTGTGAGGTTCACCCTCACATTCCTTCTCCCTATTTGTGTCCTTCCAGAAGGAAAAATACTGGCTTCCAACACATCAGTTCATTCATTTGCTCTCTCTTAGTAGACACAAAATAGTTTCAGAATTTCATCAATAGCCTTACTTAAAAGAAGTTCAACTTTTTTACATGTCCTTTTGTCACTATACTACATATATAGTACAGATATACAGTCCACCAATACTTTTGTTTGTGAATAACTTGGTTCACAAACAGAAGTGTTTGACAAAATTATGTTTTTGTTTGAGAGCCCTGCATTGGTGACTAACATAACTGCAAAACCATTTTTGTTCAAAATCATAGAATAAATGGAGTTCATGAACGAAGGTATTTCTGTATTTTTTTAATACAAGACCTTTGAAAGTGGAAGAGAGGAATTAGAATGTCTCCACAACAAAGAGATGATAGATGGTGAAGGGAATGAAAATGTTAATTGCTTTGTTATGATTATTACATGTTGTATACAAGCACCAATTTATCACCCTATCTCCCATAAACATGCACAACTTTTAAAAATTTCCTTCTCCCAAAAAAACTGCCTCGATAAGCTCACAACGAGAAGAGTTTGAAATAATTTTATTGATTTTTTTCTTAAAATATGAATGCAAGATACAACCAATAAACATATAAATATAAGAATCAAACTCAGTTTTCACATTAAATTTTATAGTATTTGCAGCACTTAAATAAGTAATGTTAAGCTTTTGTGAGTCAACATCACAGAACATTTAAGACTAGCATTTCTATTTCCATAGAAACAACAAATTACTATTTCTTAAAAAAAAAAATTAAAACCTTGTTCAATACCTAAGTAATTGTCTTTAAATGATCTTCAAATAATTAATGTGTTTGACCCCCCTAATTTCACATGTAATAATCATAACAAAGCAATTAACCTAAGAAATAAGTGAAATAATTTTATTTAAAATAGAAGTACATCCTTCCTAAACTGCACATGCCTCCTTGAGGCTGGCATCTTATTGAAGCAGACTACAGAACACCTGGCTAGCTAGTGCTTTATAACTGGGTGGCCTCAAGTACCATAACCTTGGTAAGAATCACAGGATTGTTGATCGCTGCTCCTCTGTAAAGCACATGTCCCAGGCATACAGATTTAGTTGATGAGTACATTTCTCAACCTGAATGAGCAGCAATTTCTCTTATCTACCCCTGCATTCTGCTATTAACAAATGAAATGCCTTTTATAGGTTGAGAATCTCAGACTATTTCTTCTTTTCCACCATTATTTATGACAATATAGATTCCTTGACCCAAACCATAGGGGCTTAGAGTTAAACTATGTTATGATTTGTATCTAACTGTCTCCCCAACACCTCATGCAATCATGGGGCAGGGACTTCTATGGTCTGAGTTTAACTCATGATCCACTGGGATTATGGGTGATCCAAGGATATTATGGGTCTGGGTACTGCTGGGATTATGAGTATGGGCAGAGAGCCTGAATGTAATACAAGAGAGACAGAGAAACAGACTCCCTCTCTGCTGCCATTGTTGGTCTGCTGCCAGTGTTGCTGTTTTGCCACCATGAACTACTGGCCTCTGCCATGTGCCTGTCTGACTTAAAGCCAGCTGAATATGGACTGAAACCTCCAGTAACGGTGAGCTAAATAAACTTTTCCTTCCTTCATTTTGGGTGTTGGGCATTTGTTCCAGCAACAAGAGAAGAGTAACTGAGACAAACGACAAATCACTTTACATAAGAAAGTTGTCCAGTCTTACTAAAGTGTTGCTATGTTTATTTCTACATAATATTAAATATTTTAATAATTTTCAGTCAGTGGTATTGATACAGGGGAAAAATGAAACTCCCAACCTGAAAGGTACCTGGACAAGTCTGTGTTCTTTAAAACCAAGGAATGAACTTTAGGAACAAACGGAGGTTAAGAGCAGAATATTTATTGAGAGAAAGAAAGCTTCTGTCTGAGAGAAGGGACAGAAGGGGGACTCAAGCAGGTTGTCCAGGAAGTTGCCTTTTCCTGAGGTTTTATAGAGCAAAATCAAGTGGGAAGGCAGGGCAAAGGTGAAAGACATGGGAATTTGCTTAGATGGGCATGAGGTGGGACAAAAACTATGATCAACCAATGAGATTACAAGCACCACTGCTCAGGTAAAACTGATTACAATCAAGATCCAATAGGAAAGCAAGTCACATAGCAAGGGGGCAAGGATACACCACGGGTTGGGCTTGGGCTCCTGACTCGGGTACTTTCAAGGTGACTGATACTTATTTAGCATATCAATCCCTGATGCCCACCCTTAGGGAAGTATGTGGCTGCTTTGTTTACTCATGAGATCTGGCCCACTGCAGAGGAGTGTCTGTCTATAGTTGTAAAGTCACCTTGTCTTCCATGTTGTCCTTGAGGGCCTGGCCCTGTCTAACTGCCTATAAAATCTCTGTCTAATTGAGCTACCTACAACAGTATCACAGATACCTTAAAGCTTTATGCCTAAACAAAATGATTGAAAATGAGAATATAAAATGTAACAACCAATTTCAGAGTCTCTTTCTAAAATTTTCTTTTTAAAACTGTAACACTTACTTCTTCAAAAAGCACAGCCATAGGACAAAATGCTCTTCATTATGA
>PVJA010021148.1:17384-36089 GCA_004027025.1 Myocastor coypus
CTTTAAAAAAAAAAAAAAGGGGAAAAGAAAAAGAAAAAAAAACAAAAAAAAAAAGTAATGTTGATTTAAAAGGGTTAATGTTTAATTGTTTGATCGGTCTTATATACCTATATGTATTAATCTAAACTGATCTGATGATGAAAATATGTAATATAACCATTGTTTAAATTTAAACAATAAAAATATTAAATTAAAAAAAAAAGTTTTCTCCTTGGCCTGAGGAGCTGGAAACAGGTTGGGTGAAGGAGTAGAGGAAGGAATTGCATGGAATAGTGAGAGACAAGAAGACAGCAGAAGTCATATGTGGCAGACAGGCATGGGTAGAAAGAAGCCAGGGGCCTTTTTTCTTCCTCTCCCTTCTTTCTTCAGCACCTCAACCACAGCCTGGCCAAGTCAGCTTTTCCTGCTTGTGCATTCGCAAGGCTTGAATACTATGCCTCACTTTCTGCATTTTAAAATGTGGTGAAGTACATGTAACATTAATTACCATTCACTAGTGGTATGGCAGTTAGGATATAGGGTCAGCAACCTGATAGGCTCTGGGGTCCCCACAGGGGCTGGTAGGGAACACTTCCAGGTGTGCTTGGGTAGGTCATGGAGGAGGGGCTTTTTGCCCCTCTGCTCTGGCACCATTCCCTGCTCTGCTTCCTGGTACCATGAACTAAGCAGCTCTGCTCCTCTGCCCCACTAACCCAGATGTTTGCTTGGAGCCAGATAATCATGGACTGAAACTATGAGCAAGTTAAACCTCTCCTTTATGAACTGCAGAAGTCTGTGTATGGACTATGTCTCAGCAATGAGAAAGCTGACTGATACACGTGGTAAAAATTAATATTGTCGTGTGATCTATCTCTAGGACTTTTTCACCTTGTGAAAGTACAACACTGTCCCCATTAAACAAGTCCCAGGCCCCACCTCCTCTAGCTTACTGGCAACTCCCGCCTGCCGCTGATTCTGACCATTCTAGAACCCTCACACAAGTGAAAGCAAACACTATGGATCTGTGACTGACTTATTTCTCCTAATACAATGTCTTCAAGGTTCATATGTATTATACCATGTAGTACAATTGCCTTCCTTTTTAAAGCTGAATGATCTCCCACTGCATGTACAGACCACATTTTGCTTATCCACTCATTGATGAATGAATACTTGGGTTGTCTCTGTCTCTTTGGTGATTGTGAATGATGCTGTTGTGAACACAAATGAGCTTCACTGATTTTGAACAGCCTCCTTGAGAACGTATTACCTCTCTCAATGTAATTTTTAAGAAGTACTTCTTTACTGAACAAGAAACCCACAAAATCTGAAATATTAAAGAGAAACAATTCTCTGATCCACCTAAATACCCAGGCAACAAGCCCAACGATGTTTCCAGGTACTCATTCTGAAATAAATCTGCCCAGGATTTTTTATGGTCTTAGGATTCAGACCAGTGACTCATCTTCCTGTCAAAGAGACAGAAATTCAGCAAAAAGAAACTGACATACACTAGTTTGTGGTCTTAAGAAACCTCTTTATTATGGCTCCCTTTGGAGTCATAAAAACACTCTTTGTCTAGTAGGTTTTACATGTGATACATTTATACTTTTGACTCAATTTAATGTATTTCATTTCTATATACACACATACATGTTTATATATGTAGTTTTACATACACAGATATACATACATTTGTACACAGAGAATTCTATTTTCTATTCTTCTCTAACTGAAGCCTAATGTGCTAAATTATCAAGGGGATTTTCCACTTCAAAACACAAAAAAATATCCCCACAGCTTAACTGGGCATGATGAAACTGTCAGTGCAACTAAGTGAAGCAAGCTGCAGACTGGAGCTGTGTACAGATCAAAATGAAGAGCTGATTGAGATGCACCCTTAGTTTTCTTTTAAATAAAATCTGCTCTCACAACAAATCGGCCATGGTGAACTAAGGGAACAAAGGCCAGCTGAGGCCAGTGATGGTGTGAGATTATATTGAACATGTAAGTCCAGTGAAAAGACCAGATGATCTTTCAAATGACCTTGTCTTTTTCTTAAGGCTTGAGACTCTTATCAACTATCACATGCATAATAAAAATTAAGATCAATAGGTTTACTCTCTAATCTCACCATTGCTTTTCTTTGGCCATTCTGAATTCTAGACAAACTCATACCCTGACCTAACTCAAGCAGTTTCATTACTTCCTTTAGCTAAAATGTTCTTTATTCCCCATCACTTCCTGTCTAAAATCATTTCCACCACATAAGCCTCCTTCAAGAAGCCCTCCTTCATACACACACACACACACACACACACACACACACACACACACACACACACACAGACATGGTGCCTCCCCTCTTAACCCTCCTTATTCATGCTTCTGGCTTGAACAAACAGCAGGTGATGAATTATCACCACCCCCTCATTCCTCTCACTCTCTGCTCCCAACACATACATGCACACACTAGCTTGGGTTCCACCAAACCACCAGCACCCACATACTCAGGGAGCTGCACACATTCTCACCCCCCACTGCACCTATCTACAAAGTAAGAGGTCATGGTCACATTTCCCCATCCACAGGTTCACGGGACAGCTAAAACACTGCTAGATGAGAACACAACTACCAGAAAATGGGAAGACAAGACCAGCAGGAGCTGAAAGGGACAGGAGCATGCTTCTAAACCCTGTGCACATTTTATGCAGTGGTTTCAGAACCCAGAAGTAAATAAGCTAGCTTTTTTTTTATATAAGTCAAATTACCAAGTCAGACAGAAAAATGAACTCACAGATATCTGTCAGTCAAACCAGACCATAATTGCTATGTGAGGCTGCTTTTTTGCTGTTGTTTGTTTCTGGAGATTCAAGGTCATATTATTAACACATTAATTGAAATTTTGGTCATAATTATCATGTATTAAGCTGTTGATTACATGGTTGCATTTTGAAATTTTTAATTGGTTTGTTTCAATTGATAAAAGGTAATTTGTTTGGGGGTGATGCTTAGAGTTATGTATTTAATTATCATTGAATAGATAATTAATATAGTGTAGCAATAGTAAACAATGACTATGGTAATTATCATCGAAGTGCACATATTTGTACAAATATGACAGGCAAATTTTTTTCTCTCAAGTTGCTTTGGTCTCTGCTCCAAGCTGGCACTCTATTTCACTTTCCTCACAGATATAATTAGTAACATCTCTGTCTCATCTGCTTCCCTTAATTTGAAAAGAGCTGAGGAGCCATAAGGATAAGGGACACCCTAAAAGCCACATCATGCTTCATCTCTGCAGATTACTTAGGGAGCCTTTCTGCATTTTCAGTCGTCTCTGGAGGTTCCCACCTTCTTAAAATGTCCTTGGGTCCCCAGTCCCACAAAGTAATCACAGTCCCAAAAGTAATAGCACCCCACCTTAGCTGAATGAAATGCAGTGGAAAACAAGAGCACTCATCTGTGGGCTGAACATCAGCTACTTCTGAGCCAACAGGTAATGTTGGCAAAGACCTCCATGTTTTTTAACCTAGTCTCTTAACCAGAAAATATCCGCAACTCATGAGAAATAACCATAAACATTCCGAGCTCCGATTTTAAAGTTCAGCCTGTCTGCCACAGCTGCTGTCTCAAAGATCAAGGTGTGCGGCCCAGGCTCATTCTGCCACCTGTTAAAGCTCACGGGACCATGAAGCCAGGACTCACTCCATCCACAAGATCAAGATACAACTGATGAACAAACACAAACAGAATAAAGTTTTACTTTAAGAAACCTGAAGACTAGAGAACAGAATATGATTGACCAGAATACAAAGTAAGCACTAGAAAAAAGTGGTGGGCGGAGGGAGTCTCTTAATTTTTGCAAATTTGTAGTTAGACCTGGAGATCAATAATATCACCTGAAAATCCAGAAGATAAAACTAAATATAAATTGTTTAACTTTATCCTTTTTTTTTTTTAATGGTACTGGGAATCAAACTGAGGACTTCACCCTTACCAGGCAGGCATTGTGCCACTAAGCTATATCCCCAGCCCTGTTCAGTCTTAATCTAAAATATATTTTGAATAATTTCTAGGGGCCGGGGAGATAGCTCTGTGGCACAAGTGCCTGCCTGGCATGTGCAAAGTCATGAGTTCAAACCCCAGCCCCGCCAAAAAAAAAAAAATAAATAAAAATTCCATGCTTCCATAGAAATGTAAAATAGTTTTCTAAGTCATCTTGCATATATGTACAACAAGCTCAAACACTGTCTCATTTGCACCTCAACTTAGGCCTGCAAGGAAGAGAATAAACATGCTCGGTCCATTCTGAGGGCTCTGGAGGCTAAGGCTGAATGGCCTGCTTAGCGCTGCACACCTAAGAAGTAAGGGCTCCAAACAGAATCCTGTGCTGTAGGAGTCAAGGGCACCACTTCCCATACACATACTTCCCATCAGTTGACTAGAGAAATGAAAACCAGAGTAATGTGCCCTAAGGTAGCATTTCCCAAATATTAGTCATTTCAGACCACCTCTGTGGGTTCTGCCAACTACCCTTTCATTTACATTCTCTCCTTAAAGGAAATTGCACTTTAAATTGTACCTGCATTCACTTCCAAAGAGAGATGCCTCACCACTGCCAGCGATAAAAAGCCAGCACATGGTCCACAGGGGAGGTTGGTACTCAACACACAGTGAAAACCCAACACTGCTGTGAAATGCCAGCCTCCCCCAGGCCTCCCTCTGTTCTTTGTGAAAAAGGACACTTGTATGCATTACAAAGAGAGAGATGGCAGCCCACAGTATGACCTCCCTTTCACTTTCCTGAGCAGGAAGACAGGAGGACCAGGTGACAGATGAGGGCACATACCCTCATCTCCATGGCCACCTTCTCTTCTAGGGTCAGAACTAAATGGCAATTTATTGCTAACCAATGCCCTTGTCTGGATCCAGCTCCTTGTGTTTTCTTCACAAGGAGCCTCTATCCTGGGCCCCACCATTATTGCTTCTTTTGCACCTTGGTTTGTCTTCAGTTATCACTCCTCTACCTAACCAATGATAACCAATCAATGAATCTGGAACATACTACTTTACAAATACAACTGGCTTCCTATTCTTCATTTTAACAAACTCTCAGGCCCAACCCAAAAGTTCAAAAAAGCACTTGAGGGTGAATTTTATTAGAGGATGCTAATGTACTCATAGTAAATAGCACCATTCAAGAAGATCCATTCGAATAGGGCGGGCAGTATAGCTCAGCGGACTTAGCGCCTCCTTAGAGGAAGCGCAGGGGCCAGGGTTCTGTTCCTGGCCCCGCGCGCCGCCCCGGCCCGGCTCTAGAGCGCACTGAGCCGGCGATGGAGACTGGACGTGGTAGCGAGCATCTGTAATCACAGCGTTTGGGAGGCACAAACAGGAGGATCACTATGACTCAGTACTGAGACCCTAAAAAAAAAGAAGAAGAAGATCCATCCCAGGGCAAAAGAAATGGCTCAGTGGTCAAAAGCACCCGCTTAGGCAACCATAGGGACTGTGGTTTGATCCCCAGCACCACATGCTGCGCCAGCCCTACCCCCACCCCCAGGGCAGGCTGAACCAGTCATAAATAAATAAATAAATAATCCATCCCATTCCTGGTGTTTCCACAAATAGAAGCTCATTCATTACCTCTTCTTCTAAAAAGACTTCCCCTCCTGCGTCAGAGGATGCAGAGCAAAGTACTGCACAGCTGAAAAAAAAAAAAAAAATCATTTCTACCTGCTCTCCCAGCCTGACCTGATGGTTGGGGTTCAATGTTGGCCTGGGGCACTCATGTGGCAGCACTTACAGTGAAAGTCACCGTATAGTGTGGCTAAACACACAGGAGCCACAGCTGGATATCAGACAAGAAAGAATTACTTCCTCTTCCAGCACCCCTCTTTCAGCACCCAAAAGTTATCTTTCCCTTGGAGATTTGCATCATGGGATTGCCAGGCATTTGGCACAACTCCAAGGGTCAGGAGTTTGTGAGCGGACAGGATCTCCCAGAAGTGGCAATCTAGAGACACAGGGCTTGTCTATCTTGTCTCTGCCACATGGCAGGCCTCCAAATGCTGTGTGAATGCACAGATCCTCCAGGCAAAACAGGCTTCCACACACATGAGCTCCCAGCAGGGCAGCAGACAGTGGTGACCACACTGCTTGTCAGTATCTACAGTGCAGTTCCAGGAATTAGGGTACTGGCCAACCTCCAGGAGGGCCCTGGCAACCCTCACACCCCTCTGCGGTCCCTCTGACCTAGACCACGTGACTAATGTGATCTATTAGCAGTGACAATGTCACTTTCCAGAGTAGGTCATAAAAGCATTGTAGTGTCCCCTTGTTCCTGCGTCACTCACAGGGGACTGCCAATAACCATGTTATCCATGTTATGAGGGCTCATGGGGAGGTCAGAGCCAACTGGATGAGGTACTGAGGAAGTCCTTTTGCACATGCCCTCATCCCCATGGCCATCTTCTCTTCTAGGGTCAGAACTATGTCTGTCCCATCTCTTTGCTGGGCACTTGCTTAGATATGAATCATTCTTTCAAAACCAGCATATGCAAAACTCACAAGTCATTTCTCCAGAGCTCATTAGGAGAATGAGCTCTGTCCTCCCCAACTGCTCTGCTTCCCCCATCCTTCCCAGAGTGTAGCCTTAAAAGCAGAGGGCCTTCAGCTGAGCCTCTCGCCCGCCCTGTATCCAGGCAGGACCAAGCCCTCAGTGTCTCTTTCCTTTGTCTCTTCTCTCCGCTCATCACAGCCACCTCTCATCTGCACAGGACAGAGCCTCTTGGTCTCCCACTGTTACTCAAAATAGCCTCTGCCAGCATCCTGGCTTTCAGAAGCCATCCTCTCCCTACTGGGAGTAGCTTTTTAAAGAACAGTCTGAGCATGCCAAGCCTCGCCTATAGACTTGCAATGACTTTCCTTTGCCAGAAGCACAGATCTTTCAGGGAGAACTTCCGAGCTAAGACAAATCGCCTCACTATCCATCAGCTTGAACCCCAGGGCTTGACTATGTCTACCCTAACTCCAGCCTGGGTCTTTAAACATGGCTCCAGACTCAGTAACATCAGCTAAGGACCAGGGCCTTGCCTGGGCAGTCTGACTTTAAGTCTGCATAGGAACAAAACAGCACTTCTTTAATAGCAGCTTTATTGAGACATGATCCATGCATCAGCAAGGAACCACTGAAAGTGCATAAAGGCTATCTGCTGCGTCATGCGACCTAACCCACATTCTATTAGAGAACATTTTCATCCTCCCCCCAGGACTCCCTCACACCCACAAACAGAGGTTCCTCATTTCTCCATCCCTACCCTGAGTAGTCATCAGTCTCCTCTTGGCTCTAATCATTTCAGGCAGCAGTCATTGGACTAGTAGTTTTCCAGTAACATAAGGGATCAGTCAGCCCTCTCCCTGATCATGTGTTGAGGTTTCACCAGCCACATTGTTTTTAACATTCTCTCACACCTCAAAGCACACATCAAACGCAGCCTCCTTCACCAAACCTGGATAGCCCCGCTCTTCATCACTAAATATCTGGGAGGGGGGTGCTAAAGCAAATAGAGATTGTTCTTCTACAGTTTCAGTGTTCACAGTTGCATGAGGCTGTGTGCTTCCACATGGCCAGAGGTACACATTCTTTTCAGGTCCAAAGAGGCATCCCTCACTGCAGCACCATTTCCTTTCGTATGGCGTGGCACAGTGCCTTGCACATGCATTCTTTCCCCAAAAAATGGCTGCAAACTGAATTGGACAAGAACCCAGTCAAATTTTCCCATAAGGTCAACATTGAACCTAACCACTGAATTTGATTTGATTCTAGTCCAATTTGGTTTGCAACCAAAGTCAAGACAGACTATAGTTTGGAAATTGTTTTCAGTACACAATTTCCAAACTATGATCTTGTCTACAAATTATCTGTACGGGCACAAGATTTCACACATGTGGACACCCTCTTATCTCTACATGTACTAACCTTCATTTTCCTTCTTTAACAATAATAATGAAACAGTTGAGCAGAATAATCTTTCCAGTTACAGTGCCAAAATCTTTACACATGTTCACAGACGTAATATAGGTATAGCTGTGTATATACGTATCATCAAAATTTATACAACTGCACAGAGATGATTATAATAATACACACACTGTTATTAGTCTACCATCCTATAGGTGCCTTTCATTAAAATATTTGAGGGAGGCTACATAGAAAAAATATTTGTTTTTCACTTTTTTAATGAAGGATTTTTTATGGAAAGGATACAGAGCCAAAGTCCAAGAAGGTGGCAGCCCTGCCGACGAGCGCAGTAACCTTTCACAATGCCTGTGGCAGCAGAAATGAATTGTGCAGGCAGCCAGCGAGACACATAATCCAACAGCTTGGCTCATGCCTTAGCTCAAGCACAGGCTCACGCCACTATTAGGCACCGCCCAGGAATGGAGTGAATGTGCTTGAGAGAGCCTTCTCTCACCCAAACACCATCTTCCATCGTTTATTGGTGGGACTTTCATTTCCATGCAAAGCTATTCTTTGCACTAATTACTTCATTTCTGCTGTTGGTTTAACTAGACAAGAGCTGATCCCGACACAGAACAGGTGCCTGTATCTCTGGGATGCTCTTTCCTCAAATGGTCCGTCCTGCTGCCGTCACTTGAGTTTGACTTCACTCTGTCAGTAAAAAATTAGACTTCATTTCGGTATGCTAATAGCAATCTCTCCAAAACAATGTAATCAAGGCCTCATGTGCACCTATAATTTCATCCTTGACATAAGCCTGACAGCTATTTATTGTCTGAAAGGGAAAGGGGAGGAGGGGGAGGAGGGAGAGGGGAATCCGACATGCCCCCCTCCCCCAAAACAAACCCGGCAGCTTTATGTTTGAAGACAGTCTTTGCAAAGTCCAAAAAAATGGCAATAATCATGGGGTTTACATATGTCTTGTCTTAAGCAATCAAGACGGAGAGTTAACAGAGAAGCGCACTCAGATGTGCCAATTCCCAAACTGCCCACCGCTGATGAGCCAGCTGTGAGCCGCAATTGTCACATTATAATTTAGGCAAGGGGAAAAAAAAAAGGCATCAGAATACACACTGGATCAACATAATTATTCACAGCAGGATGCTGCAGAATTAATTTAGCCAATCAGAATGATACTTGGGGGTTGGGCACAGTGCAGAGATCAAGGAGAGAAAGCAGGCAGTGGAAGAGGAGGAGCAGAGCGGGGCGAGGGGGGAGGGGAGCACTGTTTTCCACCCTTCACTCACAGTTGGATCATCTGATTTTGAAGGTATTTGAACACACGTACATGAGCAATGTTGTTTTATTTCCAATTATTTACAAACACCTACACAACACTCACACCATGCTAGTCACCAAACACTTCATAAATATCAGCCTGTCTAATCCCATGACTCTGGGATAAGGTACTATTATTGCCCTCCTTGTGCTTAATGAAGCTCAGAGAGGTTCAAAACCTTGCCCAGGACACACAGAGAGAAAGGAGCAGGGCCAGAAATGAAACCTAGGCAGCCTGGCACTATTAACCAGCATGGCCGAAGGATCTTGCTCCTGAACAAAGCAACTGGCACTCAGAAAGCACATGATGGCTAGCAATGTGCAGTTACCTATAACACTGTGTAAAGTCGCCATTCATATGTTCCTTTCTGCTTTTTTTTTACAACGATGGCAGCACTCTGGCCCCATTAAAAGCAGTTTCTACACTGGGGTTGCAAATGTCCCTTCCCAGCTACCCTCAGAACCAGGGAGAGCAGCTGCCTGGGAACCTCCAGGGGTCACAGCAGAGCAGCCTTCACTCTGGGCTAGTACTTGGCCTCCCTTCAGATACTGTATTCCTATAGAAAAGCAGCAGACAGGAAGCCAGAAAATCAATGGGAAAGAAACAAAAACCGGACTGCTCCAAGAATCTGGCTTCAGCTAAATATCTGGCACTAAAATGCAGATAAAAAGACCAAAGAAGAGGTCTCAGCAAAACAGCTTCTTGCCTGGATCTGGATCTGCAGAATGAGGCAGGCAAGGACATGAAGCGACACTTGCCTTTCCCATAGGCACGGCGTGATTTTAGACTACAGTAGCCCTCTCTCACTGCCCTGCTTGGAATTCTGTGAGGGTGGCTCTCAGAGGTGCTAGGCAGAGTCCTGATTTCCATGTAGGAATTAGACTTAGCTTGCATTCGCTGTCTCTGGTAAAGGAGGAAATGAGAGGCAGTAGCCCAGAGTTTTATGTCTGGCAATAATGTTTGATCTATGCCATTGTCAATGAGAACTGTGATTTAATCCATAAGGATATAGAGCTTTGTGATGAAAGGGGAATAATGACAAATCCTGATTAACAATCACTACACTAAAGCAGGTTACCATAGCAACAGGGCTGAAATTATACAACAAACTGGGATGCCATACCAGGCAGATAACTGGAGGAAGAGGCCCTTTTCTAAAAGCATTTGGCTTTCTGTATTCTCTTAAAATTAAGATATGAGCATCTCACTTTCAACTGGTATTTTCTCCCTCTTTTTCTAAGTGCTCCCTCTTCAGTGGTTCTCTGATAAAATGAGGAATAAACATGTACCCACAGGAAATGTAACAAATAGTTATGCACATTTTTCCCTGAAAGAAGACAAAACCAAGTATGGTAAGGAATCTTCCTTTCATCTTATTCGTTTGATAAATCATGCTTAATTCCTTGCCTGTGGGTTCTGGGGAGAGTTAAAGTGTGCCCCAGTCAAATATTCTACCTCTCATTCTACCTCTCATAGAAATTCTCTGGATTCACAAGAAAGGAGAGTAAGCCAGAGAAAATTAGAGAATAAGAAAGTTACCATCTTTGTTCCCAAGTATGCTTAATTTCTAGTTAGGATTTAAAAATAAGAACATGGTTTTAAAATAATGTTGTTTCCCAGCATTTCTTCAAAATAATGTCAAAATCTATTCAATGGGAGTATCTGCATCAGAAAACAGCACTTTTAAACTACTATGGCTATGACTGCTACTGACTTTGGAGGTAAACTTTTTTATAATAGATCTTAGCAACTAGCCTAGGAAAAATGACTACATGTAAACATCATGCTCATGCCCTCTGTCAAGTGCAGAGAAATATCAAATGATACATTAAAAACAGTCAGAAAAAGAAGATAGGATTAATTAATTAAATTCTCTTAAAAGAATAAAGCTGTAAGGTAAAGAAACAAATGGCATATTTAATGTTCGTCCTTCTAAAATAGAAAGGAAAAATAATTAGAGCTTCCTACTTCTAGAGAGCACAACTCCCTGGGGATTTACCTGTGGCTGGGGTATAAGACTGCACCCAGCCTCATGTGTCAGCCTGCTCCTCTGCTAGCTGTTATGACCCCAGTCAAGTCAGGGAGCCCTCTTGGTCTTGCTTTCCTCATGTGGGCAATGGGAGCCACATGACTTTTTTACACACCTAGAGAAGTTTCTGAGATACACAGCAACTTTTGCACTTGAAAATATTCTAAAAATGGCAAGGGTGTTTATTGTTTCATAACTGCTAAGTCTTGGGACTCAGTTACTCAATGTGAGTGCCAACTCCACGGTAGGCACAAGGCAACCATGATAAATCTGTTTTCATCAGCAAAAAGACAGCTGCCAAGTTTATAGTCACTAGCAAACTCACTTTGTCACTTTAACTTTATTCCAAGCCAAAACAGCAAACAATTTAAAACAAATAAATGAAAGCATGCATTTGCCAAGGGTAAAGGCCTCCACACTAGCCCCATTTGTATATTTTTAAAAGTTGAAAAACAGTACAGGCTGCTTTAAAATCTTGGTGCAAGTTATGTGCAGGGCAAGAGAGAGGTCACTCTCTGAATGTGTCTTTTTGTCTCTGCCCAGTGACCTCTGTACTTCCAAATGGTGAACCAAAGAGGAACAGGGAAGAGGATTGGCCTTATGACATAGCTATGCAGATATTCCTCACTAAAGCCATACTTCTTGGGTTTAAATCTCAGTTCACTGATCATCAGTTGTGTAATACTGTGGGAGTCTCAGCAATGCCTTGTGCCTCACCTCTGTTTCCTCACTGCTGAAATCAGATGGGGGCAGCAGCCCAGCTCCAGGACTGCTGGGAAGATTACACCATTAGGGTGGGTGCAGGGGAGCTGGTGCACTGAGCTGGTGCAGTGAGCTATGAGCCTTTGCTTTTAGTTCTGGGGGCATTCAGAACCCAGGGCTTAGGCTGTGGAGGTTTGGGACAGATAAATTTCCTTAATTTGCCTTTCACCATGAGCCTTGGGGTTTTTTGTTTTGTTTTGTTTTGCTTTTGCTTTTTATTTTTATTTCTATTAAGTCAGCAAGTGCTTTCTTCCTTCTTCTTTGTTTTCAACTTCAGCTGTTCTTTTACTTTTAGTATTCATTAAATAGAGCTGTATATTCCATGGTCTTATTATTTTAAGGCAAAGAAACAATACATTTCCCACTTAAAGAAATTAAGTTGCTCTCTCCTTCGGAGACTTTGATCCATGATTTCTGCACCTTAATAACTTCTGGTAGCAAAGGTGCTTCCTACCCTGCTACAGAAAAATGCAGATCACAAAATAGAAAAACTGGGACATTGAGCTCTCTTGGTGAGTGCGTGTGTGTATATGTGTGTGTGTGTGTGTGTGTGTGTGTGTGTATGTGTGAATGTATGCATGTGTGTGGGGGCATGAGTGTGTGTGTGTGTGTGTGTGTGTGTATCTATGTGTGGCGTTTTGCTGGTCATATCAGGCCCTTTGTATACTGCCTTCTGCAGTTCCACACTGCAACAGGAACTTATTGTGGATATCAAACTTTAAATCTGAGGAGTCAGAGGTATAGCTAAACACTGAGAATAAACTTCCAGAAATCTGAAAATAAATTAAAAATAAGAAATCTCTGAAGACATGCAGATGATAGGGGTAGGGAGGGCTCCTTGGAGTTTGACAAAACGACAGAATCAGGAAGAGCTCTGTCACCTTCCCTGTCACTCTCCAATGCAGGTCCCAAGACTCACATTGAGAGATGTCCTTCTTACACTTGGACAAACAGAGGCCCCTCATCTCCACAGGCACAAGAACACAGAGAAGACTCTGGACATCATGACCCACTAAGTCCCCCCCTTGATCATGATTAGGTCACAGCCCTTTTATCCAATCACACTCAGGCACAACTGGCCCCTACCCACCAAACCTGACCATAATGTTACACAGCTTTCCGGGCTTCTTTGTGTTCTCATCTTGAAAACTCGTGCACCATATAAAAATTATGTTAAATAAACCTGTGTGCTTTTTCCTGTTCATCTGTCTTTTGTTACAGGTGCTGTGGCCATGAGCCTGCAGTTGGTGACAAAAGGAATCTGTTTTGCCCTATACACCTCAATGGAAAACATGCACTCTCTACATACAGCTCTCTAGCACATGAGCTCACTCTACATTTTATACAAGGACACACTGAACAAATATGTCATTCTGTGACACAGTCAAAAATGTTTTTTTTTTTTTTGTTTTGTTTTTTTTATTTATTTTTCTTGTGTCAGAACCTTTGTTTGTTTATTCACTCATTTTTATGGCCGGCTCAGCCCGCCCCGAGGGCAGGGCTGGCGCAGCATGTGGTGCCGGGGATCGAACCGCAGTCCCTGAAGCCGCCCAAGCTTTCCCAAGCAGGCGCTTTAGACCACTGAGCCATCCCGCTGGGCCCTCAAAAATGTTTTTAAATCAAAAATTTGTAGAATATTGTTTTATCATGCTATATTCAAATGCTCTTGAAACGTATCAGCAAATCTGGAGCCAGGTATACTGGTGCATGTCTGTAATCCCAGTTCTGTGGTAGGCTGAGGCAAGGCTGAAAGTTCAAGCCCAGGCCAGCAACTTATTGACTTAGTAAAACCTTGTCTTAAATTTTTATAAATAAATAAATAAATAAATAAAACCTACACTCAAACCCAAGCATTCTTTGGCATTATCGAATCAAATATACAAAATTGCTCCTGCTGATAAGGTAGTAATGACAGAATCTTGGGTTGCCTAGTAGGCCACCAGTGAGAGGCCCATTCTTCAGGCCCAACATGGACCATGATCAGCCTCTACCTACACGTTTGCAGACATGATCCCAGGGCACCTCAAGGCTACCTACACATGGCAACTGGCTCTGTTGTAGTTATAGCTTGGCTGTTAAAGCGAATCCGCTGCTCTCCAGACAAGTAACCCACACCTATCTTAGCATAACTGTACTAGAACCACCTCCCTCTGGGCTAGTACAATAACACTAAGATAGATGTGGGATTTTCTTGCAAGTGACTTTTACCCAGACAAAAGTATGAAATAAATCAGTGGTGAGAATCCTCTTTTTTCCAAGAATGATATGAGAAAAATGTTCTCAGAGCCTTTCAGTGCATTCAAAATGTAAATAGCTTAATTTCGTCTCATGGGAAATACATTCTATTCTTACAATTCAGGCTACCTACTATATTGAATAAAAGAATGTCACTAAAAAAGTGACATATTTGAGAAGTAGAACTATGAAAGCAGCTTCTTTATACCTCATGCTAGGAGAGGAATAACGTCTGCATTTTGGAATCCATGAACAAGGCGTCTCCGAGGGTATGGGCTACTCATTTCTGACATTGAAAGAAGGTTCTAGCCCCATCATGAGCTGTTCCCTTGCCCTGCTGTGATAGCCACCTACTTTCCTAAAAGCAATGCACACCCATGAACTAACTTCTAAGAAAATTCACATTCAGATCTTTCCCCTCCAGCTATGCTGCTCAGGGCACACCCACAATTTCTTCCTCTTGAGCATCCAATTCATCACCCACCCCTGAATAAAATACCCAAGGAATCTTGTCCCAAGATGCAACCTTTATTTCATCTATGCACAGTTCCATGATTCTATGAATGAGCTCTACACTAAGAGTCAAAAGAACTACGTTCCAGTCCCTGCTGCCTTACGTGACGGCTGTGCACCCTTATACATGTTATTGACCTCTCCAATCCTCAGTTTCATTTTATGAAAAGTAGGGATAATGAAAATAATGATGCATTTGTTTTTAATCAGGTCAAATAAAACAATAAGCACATACTTATAAAACTTTATGGTTCTTTAAAAGAATATTTTTTAAATTTTATTTATTTATCTTTTTCTTGTTTCAGAACCTTTGTTTGTTTATTCACTCACTTTTATGGCCGGCTCAGCCCGCCCCGAGGGCAGGGCTGGCGCAGCATGTGGTGCCGGGGATCGAACTGTGGTCCCTGAAGCCGCCCAAGCTTTCCCAAGCAGGTGCTTTAGACCACTGAGCCATCCTGCCGGGCCCCTTTAAAAGAATATTATATCTAGTAATTAAAGTAGTTCAGTACAGCAGTGGACTCCAAATTCTGTGCAGGAAGTTACTTTTAAAAAGAAGGATGGAAAGCTGGGGCAGGAGGAGCATAAGTTTAAGACTAGTTTGGGCAATTTAATGACTTCATGAGACCTTGATTCAGAATAAAATATTTAAAAGGATGTGAAGGCCCTGAGTTTAATCTCCAGTAATTTTTTTAAAAATAAAGCATAAAAGGAAGAAAAGAAGAAAGGAAGGAAGGAAGGAAGGAAGGAAGGAAGGAAGGAAGGAAGGAAGGAAGGAAAAGACAAAATGGAAAACACGAGGTGAACTCTGGCCTTCTCACACCTACCAACCACCAACACTTGGAGCCTCCCTCTAGGCTTCTGCTAATATTTGGGTGTTGAATGCCCCCCAAGGGCCTGTGAGCTAAAGGTTTGTTCCCACACCACCCCATGCATGGCATTACTGGAAGGTGGTGGACCCTCTGAGAAGTAGGGTCTAGTGGGAGGTCCTTGAGTCACTGGAGACATGACCTTAAAGGGAATTGTGGGATCTTTCTTTTCCTCTTTTGTCTCCTGTCCACATGTTCCCTGCCATTGCCAGCCAGAATGCCCACCAAAGGTCCTGAAGCAATGTCTGCATCTGTCTGAGATCCCTCGCTCTGCGAATGCTGTTTCCACCATGAACAAAGAAAGACACACAAGTTGTGTACAGTTTGTTTGTCTCTATTTTTTTAATGTATTCTATTTCCACAATCAAAACTCACAATCCTTGTTGAGTCATTCATGTTCCAAGAATGATATGAACTGCATTTGCAGTTTCACTTCATGGGGTGAACCTTTACCTTCATGCATAGAGAAAAAGGACTGGTGGACATAAAGAATGAGAGCACAGCCAGGCTGGGGGTGAACAAGGTCATAGAGAACCCTTAGGTCTTGAGCCTAGGCTCTCTCTCCCAACAGCCCATGTCCAGAAATGTGCTGGGATGGGTAAGAATGGTGCCAGGAAAGGAGGGTGCTAAGACCCCTAAGGTGGAGCCTCAGGGTAGGAGGAGAGATGAATTTGGGGTCCACAACAGCCAAGAGGGAACCTCAGGCCTTTCTGACAGCCATGGAAGGGAACATTTAAGTGACCCAGGGGTCATGTGAGCTGGCCAACCTGGCCCTAAAGGAAACAGCTTCTTGGCAGATCTTTTCTGGCACAGCTCACCCCCTCCTGGCATGGCCCCTGCCTGGCACTAAGATGCTAAGAATCTGACTCCTCCATCACAGTCTTGAGCTGCCTGCAGTCCCTGTGCCTGGCAATCACAGCAGTGGACAGGGTAGTTTAATTCTAAGAAATGTCGCACGCAAAATTTGCTTTTATGTTCTAAAATCTAAAACCAATGGGGGAAAGGTGGATGGCAATTTCCCAGCCTCGGCTCCTGGCCTTGCTGCTGTAGAAAAGGCAACACAGACACAACCCCTAAGGATCATGGGATCCCCTGCTCTGTGATTCTTAGATGAAACATCTGAGGAGTGTACCTTTCTTCATGGGTAGTTGTGTTAGATTTTACAAAAAATCCCACATGTCGTTAGGCCTGTGAAACAGGTCAGGGATGAAGTTCTAGAGCTACATCATCTTGCCAGTTTGGGCGTACACAGGCATGTGTTCAGCTAAGCCATAGGAAACTGCTGATATTTGGCTAGTTTGTCTCTAAAATCAGAAGTCTTACGTATTTCAACAAAACTGTACTCAGTAGGGGATCTGTGCAGACATAGAATGCTGTTCACTTATAATGACCTGCCGTGTATATTACATGCTGGGAAAGAGCCACATCTCTGCCTTGTCGTAGTATAAATTTAAGTATGATCACATATATTAAATGCCTAGCATAATAGGTAGCACATTAGATAAATCTCAACATAACTAACTGAAATCATGAATATTAACAGTTGTTAATATTAAATCCACTGTTCTTCATCACAATGAAATTACTTCTTCCTACCTAACAGAACAGAGCAAAACAGCATTGGCAGAATAGAACTGGCAAGACTGTCCCACCATGTAAAATGGAGTGTCACCTGTCACCTTAGAAATTTAGATGCCAATGGTTAAAATGCAGAACCACTTCCTTTGGCAACTGGTCCTCTGTCTGAAGGCAGCAACCCCCAGTGATGAACCAGCCCAGCATGGAGCATGACCTGAAAGGTACACAGCACTGCAACTACATTCTTCCAGGACTTTTTAAAAGAACAAGATAATCATTGACTGGCAGAGTAAAATATAAACACCAAAGGTGAACTATTGAGTCCAAAAATAAGGATACTTTTCTCATTAATCTTTGACTGGGTAATTCCTACCCCATATTCTTCCCCACCTTAAAGGAAATCTGAGGTCAGATGTTATACAAAATCTAAATGTAATTGCAAGATTTGCACATTGAAGCTCCTTCACTGGTTCCCTTGGCAACAGCTTTAACTTTTCAGAGCCTACCCTGGATACAGAGCACTCCACCAAGAGTTCACTTGAGTTGATTTCTTAGAAAGCCTACACTGAAGTCAGAGCACAACTTGTAAGCCAGCATTTCAGCAGAACAAGGAATGACATTTTTAAACAAAGAATTTGTCTTGGTTACTTTTCTCTCGTTGCTGGGACAAATACCCGACACCCAAAATGAAGGAAGCAAAGGTTTATTTAGCTCATAGTTATTGGAAGTTTCAGCCCATACTCAGCTGGATCCAAGGCAGAGAGGTACATGGCAGAGAGCAGCAGTTCATGGAGGCCGAACAGTGACAATGGCAACAGAAGCAACGGAACAACCAGGGGAGCAGAGAGCAACAGCTTAATCTGTCTCCCTGTCTCTCTTTATATTACATTCAGACTCTCTGCCTCAGCCTATCTGCCTTACGTCACACCCATAACCCCAGAAGGACTCAGACCCCTAGTCCCATCAGTACTAAAACACATAATCCCAGTGGATAATAAGTCTAATTCCAGCAGTACTCAGACCCCATAATCCCATCAGTACTAAAACATATAATCCCAGTGGATCATGTGTCAAGTCTCAAACTCTGTAAGTCCCCACCCCATGATTGCATGAGGCTTTGGAGAGACGACTACACATAAACCATAACAGAATTAAAGTGGCTTCATCTCAGAAATATTTCTACAAAATATTTGCTGTGTTCTTCCTGAGGAAAAGACTCCTACCTCTCTAAACTAGCTGAAGGGGCCCAGCGGGATGGCTCAGTGGTCTAAAGTGCCTGCTTGGGAAAGCTTGGGCGGCTTCAGGGACCGCGGTTCAATCCCCGGCACCACATGCTGCGCCAGCCCTGCCGTCAGGGCGCGGGCTGAGCCAGCCATAAAAATGAGTGAATAAGCAAATAAAGGTTATGAAACAAGAAAAACATAAATAAATAAAATAA
>PVJA010021149.1:0-35986 GCA_004027025.1 Myocastor coypus
AAAAAAAAAAAAAAAAAAAAAAAAAAAAAAAAAAAAAAAAAAAAAAGAATTGGATTTGCGTGCTCCCAAGCATAAAGCTATCTTATAATGGATTAGTGTAAGAGCTGAAATTACAAAGCTCTTGGGAAAAAAAAACAGGTAAAGAACTTCATAATCCAGAAATTGATAATACTTTTGAAGTATGATACCAGTATCCAAGCAACAAAATAAAAGCATATAGATAAATTAAATTTCATCACAACTGAAAATGAATATTTATAAAAAGAAACTACTAAGTGAGTTTAATCATAAACTAGAGCTGGAAAAGTGCCTACAAATTATATTCCTTGTAAAATCCTAGAATTTATGCTGTAAAAAAAGTTACTCAGGAACAAAATAGACAGTTGAATTAAAGATGTCAATGCACTTGAACAGGCATTTCTGCAAAGAATATGCAGATAGACAAGAAGCTGATACTAAGGTCCCTGGTTATTAGGAAAATACAAATGAAATCACAGTAGGCTATCACTTCACACCTCCAGTGTGCTCTTATTTTGGGAGGAGTCAGTCATAAAAGTTAATGAGAACCCACAGACAGTGCTAGTGGGTTAAGCCATTATGGAGAGAGCTTTGCTGCTGCCTTTAAAATTAACCTTAGAATTATGATAATATCTTCTTTTGGAAGAAACTCATTCTACCTAGAGCCTAGGCCTGGTGCGTGAGACGTCCTATGGCCTGCTGGATCCCTATTTGACTCAGCCCCAGGCCTGACGTGTGAGTGGGACCACCCGGGGCCCACCAGAACCTCATTTGACCCCGCACTCAGGCCCAGCATGTGAGTAAAACTTCATCCATCAGACACACTCAGCGTGGAACTTCACAGCAGAACTCCCTACAGACAGGCTAGAGGCAAAACCCACCCAGCTGATCTAGGAGCAGCACATCTTGTCAGAGTGGCACAGCAGGTTTGGCTCCAAAGTCTGCAGCAGGAAGACGTGGAGCTCAGCAGTCAGACCCCACCTGGGTGAGCTTGAACTTGGTAGATGCAGATCTGGTGCTAAGGTAAGAACTCTACCAAAGCTCTACACCAAAGGTCAGAAGGCAGGGGGCTGGGGAGATGGCTCTGTGGTACAAGTGCCTGCCTGGCAAAGGCAAGGTCGTGAGTTGAACTCCAGCCCTGAAAAAAAAAAAAAGTTCAGAAGAAAGTGCCATAGAAAATGACAAAGAGAAGGAGCAAAATGCATTCTCAGGCCCAGAACCCACCCAAACAAATGCAGGAGATAACAGCATAGAAGAAATTGGAAATCACACACCTGAAATCTCAGCAATAATAGTGTCTAAAGTAAAGAAACAACTTCAGAAAAGTATAGAGCATCGGTTCTCGACCTGTGGGTCGAGACCCCGGTGGAGGTCAAATGACCAAAGCACAGGGGTCGCCTAAAGCCATTGGAAAATACATATTTAAACCCATGCTATGATATGGCGAAATATTATTATAGTTTTGAAGTAGCTACCAAAATTATTTTTTGGTTTGGGGTCACTGCAACATGAGGAATTGCAGTGCATGGTCATGTCATTAGAAAGGTTGAGAACCACTGGATAGAGGAAGTCAGATCAGAAATAATTTCTGAAGTGAAAAACAAAATGATGACTACAATGAAAGAAGTACTACATGCTTCTAAAGAAAATTTTGATAAAAAAGTAGAGGAGAACAGAAAAATGATGGAATCCCTGAATGAGCAATATAGGGCAGAAGCAGAGTACACGAAGCAGACTGAAAGTACTATACAGAAAACTAAAACCTCAATTACAAGCTGGCAAAACCATTTCACTGAAAGTGAGAATAGACTTTCAGACCTTGAAAACACCACTGCAGCTAGTGAAAAGGTAAGAAAAGATCTCTTAAAGGCAGCTAGAACGCAGGAAAAAATAATTCAACATCTGCAAGATGATGCAAAGATGAACAACGTAAGGCTAATAGGCATCAATGAGGAAGAAGGAGTCGATACTAAGGATAAATAAGAATATGGACAGAACAGAAGAAAGCTCCCCAGATATGGGGAATCAAGCTGACATTCAGGTAAGTGAAGCATATAGAACTCCAAATATCATCAACCCCATTAAAACCACACCCAGACATATAATAATCAACCTCCCAAAAATTCAGCACATTAACAGTATACTAAAAGCTGGCAGAAAAAAGAAACAGATCACATTTAAAGGAAAGCCCCTCAGAATAATGGCAGATTTCTCTTCACAAACCATTAAATCAAGAAGAGCATGGAGCAAAGTAGTTCAAGTCTTGCAAGAAAACAAATTCCAACCCAGACTAATATACCCTGCAAAACTCTCTTTCAAATTTAATGGAGAAGTGAAATACTTCCAAGACAAAGAACAACTAAAGAATTTCATGATGACAAAGCCAACCCTTCATAGACTACTAAAAGATGTTCTAGAGAGAGATCAAAAGGACCACAACTCCATGAACGGAAAGAATCCATCAAACCGGGCAAACAAACGTAGGGAAAAAGAGATATGCAACAAGCAGTCTTTTAATTATTCATTTGCATACAGTAGCAAACTATTTCTAGCAGCATATTCTACAAACGGGCTTCTCCCGTAGTCAACAGGGTGGATATCAAGGAAATAGCAGTAGCTCAATCCCACAAGTGACACCTGGACGCCAGTAAGCATCATGGACACTGTACATGTTCACCCATGATGTGCTAGAACTTTGTGCAATATCCTATCCCCAAACTGTTAGAAGTGCTAATCGTGTATTTGTCATTCCAGTCTTTATGTTATGTTTTATTCTTAGTAATTCTTTACTATCATGAAAACTTTCTCTTAGTTGAATTTTTATATATATTAACATACTCGAATACTGTGTGAGGGGCTGGGAAGATAGCTCAGTAGAATAAGTACTTACCTGGCAAGCACAAGGGCCCGAGTTCAATCCCCCATTCTGGAAAAAAAAAAAGTTCTGTGAGTATTCTGAATTGATCACAGATTGATACATATGATACACCGTGTTCTAGCTTCTTAGTTGGACTCACGATTTAATTTTAATTTTGGGATATTGTTTTGAAATATTTAATTTAATTTTTAATTGATATTTAATTAACTTTGAATATTGTTTAATTTTAATTTTGTTTTATGATTGATACTGTATCTTTGACTTGTAAGCTACTTATAAGACATAGTATGACATTTTCTTCTAATACTATAAACTTTAAAAAGCATATTTCCATTTGCCATTGACTTTATATTACTTCTTCCTTGTCTTTTACACACACACACACACACACACACAATATGTATATAACCTGACATGAGATAATTTTTTGTAGAAAGCTTCAGTGAGTTTTAAAATGGGTTCAACTCTTATAATTATACTTTACATAGTCCTGCAAAACTACCACTTGAGAGCTCTTTGTTCTTTATCCAGGACCATACAACAACTCGATTGTTTTAGTCAGAGTTTTACTCGAGGAGCAGATATAATGCAAGGAACTGACATAGCACAAGATGTGCCAGTTCCAGAGTCAGGTGAGGAAGTGTGCCGAGAGCCTCTGCACACCACAGACTGAAGGGCTTGGTCCCAAGGCTTTTATACTCACTGCAGTGCTCCACCTCCAATGGAGCCGGTTCCTACCAACTTCTAACAATACCTAATGGTGTCTAATGGTCTCTAATGCTCGGCCGTTGTGTGTGCAACGGAAGACAGAAGAATCTGCTGTGGAAAGCTGATGGTTCCAATCTGGAGGCTGAGGAGTCTGTGCTGGAAGCCAGGAGATGAAGTCCAAGCTGACTGTGAAGACCGGAGTTCACCTGTTGCATGAAGGGGAATGCTCAGTGCTTCCTCAACCCCTTTCTGGGCTGAGTCATTCTGGGGCAGGGCCCTCACGACTCACAGTGTGGAACAGACAGGCAATGTAGCCACACTGATACCATGTATTGGCCACCGGGCATCCAGCCAAGTGGGGCTGCTTCCTGCGCAGGAGGAGCAAACGAACGGTGTTTCTGCAAATCAGCCTGAGAGACGTCGCCTCCGCAGCCCATCTGAGGCCGCAGCGGGGTGCTCAGACCCATCCCAGCACGCATCACCAGACCCAGTGAGGAGAGGACCCCAGAACTCTGCGGTGCTCACCCCCAACAGCACAGCTTCCTGAGACGACGGCCAGGCAAAGCCAGGAGCAAAGGCCGCCTCGACGTCCCTGAGCAGGGCTCCTCGGTATCAGCGAAGCCATGGAAGCAAGAGCGGCTAACAAGCTCGTGGCCGAAAGACATTAAGAAGGCATCTTCCCCACGCAATGCTTTATGTTAAAAACTAGTTATCCCCACCAACAACGTTCCTTTCACTAAATCGTTAAGCCTGCATTGAAGTTACAGGTAAATTCCAGTGATTTAAAATATTAAATATTTAATAACTAACAATGAAGGACCAATAAAAAGAATCTGAGATGAGCCCAGGACAAGGACCGCACGGACAGCGCCCAATCCTTGTCTTACCTGTGTCTCTGTGAGGATCCAAATAGACGTACTGCCGAAGCACGGCGCTGGACTGCGAGAGCTCCAGGACTTGACCAAAACCAGAAGAAAGCCCCTGAGGACTTTCTCAGGGGATGATTAAGGTTTATCTTCAGTCATTAGTACTTTTCCAAGCAGTTTTTTCAAAGGGGGCGCGATGCTCCAAGCTGGATGAGAACACACATTCTCCAATTCATTCACCCTCATACAGCACACTTAGCGACGCACAGCTCTGAAGACCCTGGCAAGCTCACTGTGCCACTAACCTGAGCTGTAGGCAGAGGCTCCTTTTGTCATCTCTAATGTGGTTTGGTTCTGGGTCTTGATTTGGCTGGAAAACTGAGGGCTGCGGAGTGACTTCCAGTCAGGAGTTAGGCAGTCTTCGGGTTCCGACGCTGGGAATGCTCGTGGCCACAAGAGGTGGCGCCTGGGAAGCGTGTCTTGTACAACTGCAAGACAACACCACCTCCCAGCCATGGCCTCAGGTGACCATTGCGTCTGAGGAGAGCCCGTCCAGCTGCAGCACGTGACAGGAGCCAGCTCTCCTGGCCCATGCAGCCAGCCACCCATGCTCACACCCAGGCCCCCAGTGGGAGGGTTACCTTCCTGGGCTGTATGCATTGCCTGCACCCTTATAGGGGAGAAGTTCAATAGCACAAACCTGTCAACCCACAGGGCTGCGAGAAATATTCAGCGCCCTAAGGCTTAAACCGACACTGATACTTATGAAGTCGTCTTTGGGGCCAGGCTGCAAGGCTAGCGGCAGCTGGTCTGCTGGATCAGGAAAGGCGGTGCAAATCTCTCTCACAATTATTCCTGAAGTCTGCAAAGAAGGGAACCAACTCCGTGCTACACAGGGGGTACACGTTACTTGAGAGAAGAAAACAGATGGCAAAAGTGAATTTAGAGATCTGGACACAGGTGTCCCGGGTGAAACAAGGCAAGTCCCACCTGGTTTACTTCAAGTCTAGGACCAAAAAAGAACCTGAAAGAATCTGTTCACTGCTAAGTAAAGCTTAAGGGAATTTCAAGTCCATAACTTGGAGAGTTGAAAAAGCACATTTTGCCTCCAGATTCTGCAGCTATATTAAGTTCTGCGAGTCAGAAACAGCTACAGGAGAAAGACAAAGCAGAGGTGGTGGGTAGTGAGCAGTTAGGGGTCTGCCAGGTCGAGGCTGAGGCTTCAGCCGGTTCTGGGCAGTGTCCCATACGTGCACTGCCCGTCATAAGCGAGTGTGGAAAACCGACACAACCAGTGAGACTACCCTCTAAATATGTCAAAGGGCCGGGAACACGGTGCGCTCTGGTCTGCAGAGGTGCCAAGCGATTTCAGCCACTTCTCAGCCTGTTGGCTAAGATCTAGTGCAGGACCTGTGTTCAGAGCCGAGAGGGACTTCCCTGGGGAGCGCAGGGCTTCTGTGGGAGCCCCTCCACAGCAGAGCAGCAGTGAGAGGAACGCAGCCCCTCCGGTGAAGGGTTGCAGCACTGCCTCGAGCTTCCAAGCTGCGGCTCATTTCCTCAGTCCTGGGAGTGAGGGCAGAGATGCACTCAGGACGGGACGCGAACACCCTGCCTTTCGGCCACACTCAGCACAGGCCCTGCCCGTTGCTGTCGTGTGTTTGACCCTTCCACTGTCTTCCTGAAGTAGACCCTCCTGATGCAGCTCAGGCTGGCCTCGGACTCACGGGCGTCCTCATGCCTAAGCCTTCTGAGTTCTGGGGGTCCATCATGCACCTCGGGTCTGCCCTTCCAGCCTGTTTCTTACGACCTGGGATAGCGAAGGTGCAGAGCAGGCCTGGAGAGTGGTGCTTGCTAAGCAGAAACAGCTTTGCTAGGAAGCTCTGCTCTGGAACACTGGGGGCGAGCCCTGAGCTCCTGGCCAAGTTCTCACACTGGGTTCAGGGCCTGCTGGGGCCTCCTCACTTCCCAGCCACGTCAGACTCCTGGGGTGTCACAGCATGGTCCACAGCCTGTGTGGCTCACGCAGCAGAAGCTTGTGCCCTCGTGTGGCAGCTGGAAGCCCTCGGTCCCCACCCCGAGCAGCAGGGTTCTCTGAGCCTGCGGCTGGGTCACACTCGGCCGTTCTCTGTGGGTGGCCCCAGTGCCGCTGTCTACCCACAGGGATCCTGCGTGCGCTGCGCAGCCTTGCTGTAACTTAGGTCATCTCTGGAGCACCAGTACCGTCCCATGTGAGGTCAGGCTCAGGCTCCAGGTGAGGGCGACGGTGGAAACCTCCCTGTGCCCCACATTGTCCCCAGCAGAAGATGCTCCTGCGGTGGCTCTGATTCAGCTTCCCCATCTCAGTCCAACCAGGAAAGGGCGGAAAGGCAGGCAGCTCAGCTCTCCACCCCAAAGCCCTCACATGCAGAGTGCCTCAGCTGCGCTGGACCTGATGTAGAAGACAGTAGCTCTTTGGAGACCCAGCATACACTGTTTTGCTTTGGTTCGCGAACTTTCTATGTGCAGCAGCAGGGCACTTGGCAGTGCGTTCGGTTCTGACACTGACTCTTCTCAGCAGAGCCCCAGGGCAGGCAGGGTTCAGCCCCAGAAGACCCTGCCGCATATCAGACACAGAGCATGGGCACGTGGGCTCTGGGTGGGCTCCATGGGCCCTCACAGCTGACTGGCATGGTCCAAACCAGGATCCTCACCACTCCCCCTCGGCCTCAGTCCTTTGCTAGATGGCTCACAGAGCTCCAGAAGCACCGTGCAGCTATTTGCAGTCTGCAGGGTCACGAAGTACACAGCAAAAGGGGCATAGCAGAGGGCCAGGATCTCCTCAGCAAAGACACCACATCTTCATGGAGTCGGGGTACGCCTCCCTCTGGTAAAGGTGTTCCTTCCCCACCCCAGTGCCCGATGCACCTGCCTTTAGAGGTTCCATGAAGAGCCAGGTGGGCAGTGTCCCCGGCCCTTGGTGACTGGCTCCATCTCCAGTCCCGGCAGAAGAGGCTGCGGTGTGGGTGGCGGCCGCTGCCCTCCTACCCTCTTCCTGCTAAGCAGTCCCCATCCTGAAGCTTCCCATGATCCCAGCTTTGAGGCAGCTCATGAGGAGAGAAGAGAAGCATTGCCTTCTGTGGCCAGCTCAAAGGTTCTTTCAAATCAGGCTTTGCAATGACGGTGCTCTGGCCACTCCAAAACCCCAGCTGTCTTTGGCTGTCTGGAAGACGGTGGCTGGGTCACAGCCTCTACCTTGTGGGGTGGGTTGCTATGCAACAAGAGATACTGGAAACTCTTATAGTGTGGGGTTTTCAAAAGTAAAACAGGAACTTTAAAATACTTTCAAGTGTTATGAGATAGAGAACTTTTTTTTTGAGGTATAGAAAAATAGGTTGTTCAGGACAATTGTATTATATAAACTTCAGTAAAATTAAAGCGGAACTAGAGCTCCAGCTGAGACACATGAGACTTGATGTACCCATTATGTGTCCCAACAGCGCGTCTAATCAGCCCTTGTGCATGCTGCTCTGGAGCTGAGGGGCAGAGCTGGGAGGTGTGTGTCCTGTGTGTGTCACGGCTCCTATGTGGACGTCTTCTAAACATCCTGCGCTCACGGCCAGGCTGCAGGGAGGTGACAAGGCCAAGCTCACTGACTGGTCATCAGCTGCGCGTGACGTTGGCAGCCGAAGCCCCCCTCTTCCTCCTCCTCTCTCAGTCCATCGCTGCCTCCTGCCTACCCTGCCGCAGACTGCTTCTCCTCTACTGCACCCTGCTGCCCGCGGCCGCTCCTTGGAGTCTGCCGTCTAGGGACTGAAATCTCCACGAACCACATGAACTTCTACTTCAGTGCAGTGCCAGGTACTCTACCCGCCAAGGAGAAAGCAGCTAAGATGATGAGATACTTGGCGTTGCACGATAAATTCCTAACATATGGAATGAGAGCTCTGAGGAAGAACAGAGCGGATGGCAACATGGAGCTTATAGTCACACATGTGCTTGAGTGCAGGAGAACCAGGAACCATCTGAGGTAACTGGGGCAGGACACGGCAGTAGCGAAGAGAAGACGCTGTGTGCCCAGCACAAAGCCAGCATGGGCTCTTAGGCTGTAAACACCTGCCACTGTGCTGGGTGCAGCAAGTCCTAGGAAAATAAGAAATGTGGCACTTCCCGTGGACAAGTCCTAAAGGAGAACCACAGCAAAAGAATTGCTGCTCTGTGGCAGCTGGAGGTCAGTACTAAGAGGCAGTGGAGAGCCTACAGGACTCTGCTGTGGGGTCCACTGGCAGGACAAGATGTCTGTCTTTATGCAAATTCTCGTGGCACTACTACAGCTCAACATCGTTCCAAGAAAGATTTAATGGCTTGCGTTTGCGTCTGTCATGGCAGACAATATGCTGTGATATGCGACAGTGTGATTAAATTTATCTTTTAAAAACATAGATAGAAAGGTAGAAAATTAACTCTGTCTCTGCTCTCCAAAAAGATATGGGACTTCCCTTGAACTTGAGATGATTACATTTTATTTCACCACACACCATGATCACTACACAGAAGCACACAACGTTTAATCTCTTTCTTAAAAAGATGTTGAAATACAACTGCTGCACAAAGTAGGCAGGTGACCCAGCATCACTGATTAAAACCGCCTGCCATGGCCGATGATAGACATTCATTTTCACCAGAGAGGGCTCTGACAACTTGCGCCCTCAGGCAGAGCACACGGCGTGGTCGTGGCTGCCAGGTCCGGGCTGTGGCTGCTGGGGCCCTGACACCCAGGAGGCTCAGATGCCCTGGAGCTGGCTAACTCAGCCTGAGAGGCCTGCTGATGGCTTCCTGCCTCCAGGAACATTTCCAAATTAGTACAGTACATTTCCAAATTAGTTAAAAAAAAGTTATATTCCATGTTTTTATCAACCAAACGAAAGAGAACAAGAAAGAGAGGGCCGGGCAGTCCTTTGGGAGCTGCTGGCCGAGTACAGACGGGAAGACGCTGCCAGTGTAGCTGTTGCTTGCCGTGTAACTGAGCACACAGCACATGTGACACATGTGCATGCGTCTGCGTCGCAACACGCCTCAACGCAGTCATTACAAATAAGGCAAATCTGCAGTCACTCCAAATGGCCCAGTGACTTTTGGCTAACAGAAAGACATGAAGTCACCTCCATGGAGACTTCAGGCGCATTTCCCCGGGCTTGGCTCTTCTTTGCAAGTTCACCCTCACACCATGCGAACTGAAAACATGGTGACAACTGAAATTGTTTAAAATGCGTAAGAAGCAGCGCAGCGCTGCGTGTCTCCCTCAGAGTCCCCCACCGCGTCCTGGTTCCCAAGTGCCCTTAGTTACCCTGCTGTGGCTACCTCGTGTCCTGAATGGACGCAAAGCGGTGCCTTTTCACGGCCCTTCTGACACTGGCGAGGAGTCAGATGTCACAGTGTCACATCGAGTGAGTCAGGGGGATGCGGACACAGTGTCACGCTTTCACAAGCCATTTTATTGAAATGTGCGTGGCAGCAGTAGTCACCATGGTTTTCGCCACACTTGTAAAGACACTAAAGGAAAAGGACTTCCAGAACCGCGCCCGAAGGTGGCAAGAGCAGCAGGAAAAGCGAGCTTCTTGCCAGGGGAGGATGTTGGAGGAGTCTCGTGGCAATTTGTCTTTTGCTGTAATATTTTAAAAACTTCAAACCTTTGCTGTGAGCTGCTAATGCCAGAGCGGAAGCTACGATCTGCCCCTCCCCGGCCTTGCCTACAGTCAGCCTTCCCTGGTCTGCACGCTTCTCAGTCCCCTGCCGCTGGAGCGACAACCCTCAGCAGATCGCGCCTGCGGCCTGAGCACCCTCAGCCCGGCCCGTGGCTGCGCTTTATCTGAAGGCGCCTGCAGCACCAAGCACCGTGAGTGTTACATGTGCAGGAGAACTGACGCCAAAGCAAGGCTCGAATGGCAATGCCGCTGGCCACAAAGGTAGGCAAAGTGGTAGAGCAACAATGCTGAAGTCCAGCCCTGGAGGAACCTGGCTCCTTCCAAGGACAACCAACTTCAGAATGCCAGGGAGGCGGGGCTGAGAAATGACCCCAGCATGGTGACCAGCAATGCGGGACGGGGCTCTTGCTGGCCTGCCGTGCCTCTCTGTACAAATCTGAGGCGCAGGAAGGCCGGCAGGATGGCATGGAAAGGCTTCTGCTGCCTGTGCTGACCTCTGCATATTGAGGCACATCCCAGGGATAACTCAGCTGACCACAAAAGCCTGAAACTTTCAAGAGCAGAGATGGGCTGGAGGCCCAGTGAGATGCTGCAGTGACTTCTGCCAGTCCCTGGGGCATCAGCTGAACTGCCACGGTTCCCAGCAGGACACAGCAGGGGCTGGTGTGGTGGGGAGAGTATGAGATTGCCCCTGTGAGGTGTCATGGGCGAAGCTCCGTGGTGCAGGCCCGCAGGCCGGTGTCCAGGTCCAGGCCGCTGCCTCCTGGCCCTCGGCAGGCTCACACAAAGTGTGGCTGCAAACAAGCCTCTGGCACACGCCGGGGGCCAGGCGTCGAGTGGGGGCACAGGGTCCGGAGACTAGTATGACTTGAGAGAAGACAATATCCATGACAGAGGCACCAGAGAGAGCACAGCTTGTGACGGAGCCAGCCCTGCTACAGAAGACTTGAAGGTCCTTTGTGGGGATCCACAGTCAACCAGGCCATGGGAGCGTTCAGCAAACCCTTCCCAGAGCCAGACAGGAGGAAGGCGGGGCTGACTGTGCCAGAGTGAGGGCCGGGAGGACCTGTGTGGCGGGTGGGGACGTGGTCCTTAGGTTTGCACAGTGTGACCGGGCACGGGGGTTCCCAGCAGAGACAGGAGGGGCAGGATGATGGCTGCGTGAGAGCGAGAGATGACCGCGTATCCAGATCAGGCCCCAGCTCGTTGATACCAGGGACCGGCTTGAGGGAAGACGGTTTTTCCATGGAGGGGAAGGAGTTGGAGGTGCAGCCGTGGGGTGATCAAAGGAGCACAGCCTAGATCCTGACAGGTGCTGGGTCCACTTCCTGAGAACCCACAGCCCCTGTTCTAAGGGGCAACAGCTCAGGCGGCGCCAGGCAGGCCAGGGGCTGGAATGCAGCTGAGGACTCCCTGGCCGGCTGCTCACCTCCTGCCAGGTGGAGTCCAGTTGAGGACGGGTCTCAGGGGAGGCCTCCGGGACCACAGGCCAGAGCAGGGCTCCGCTCTGCAAAGCTCGGTGCTTTGATTTTGCTCAGGTTTTAGTACCTACCCTGAGCACTCCTTGTGTCAGCCTCCGTGGAATTCACACAGAGCCATGGTTATGAATTTGTTCCTTGTGTTTCTGGCATAGCTTGCATGGCAATTACTTCTTTGTTTGCCTTGAAAAATACACTTTCAAAACTGAGCTGCCCTACCTCAATTTTAATTTTTTTCTTAGAATACACTTCAGGTATCTATGAGTGCGTGTTGGCTATAGCTATTGGACCTGCTTCTAGATGGGCCGCAGTACCCAGCCCAGTCCTTGGCCCCCTGTCAGCCCGGGCAGGTCCTGTCACCATCTCCTACCATCGATCTCTGCTATTGAGTTTCTCAGGTGAGAAAAGCCATGTCAGATTTAACCTTCTCTGCTTCTTGTCTCTCTCCACGACAGTTTTAAGGTACACCTGTTTTCCCTCAAATGACCCAAATTTGCACAAGAAGAAAGGCACAATTAAAGGATAAATATTCGTTACAGGATTATGAGATTTTCCCTTTATATTTGTGAAGATAAAAGTATTGATATTACTTTTATAAGGCCCCTGAAATCTTTCAGCTATAAGTCGCTTCGTGAGTCACACAATAAACAATGAAAGCAGCTCCACCCCGCTGCCCATACTCCCCCTTAACTCTGTGGAGTGGCCCGAAGGGTGCGTCTACTAAGACGCAGAGGAAGAGGCGGAGGCCGCGTTCCAGGAAGCGACCTGCTGCCAACCACAGGGGGTGAGGTTTGGCGTCCCGGGCAGCTCACCACTGCATGGCTGCTAAGGTGTCGGCCGGTGTTCACTCGAGGAGCAGCTACACACATATGCACATGTGTGTAAGAAATGATAAGACGGTCAGCTGCCGAGGCCGGAAGCGTGCAGGGGGCATCGCACACTGGAGACGGAAGCGCTCCGTCAAAGGCTGTGCTGGAGGCCGGGAGACGACGTCCAGGCTGAGGGCAAAGCCTGAAGCCCCTCCCGGGGACAGCAGCAGCGCCAGGCTTCCGTGTTCCCCTTCATGCTGTCCAGGCACTGGGCTGCCCTCAGGTGGGTCCTCTGCACCCCGGGGTGTGGACTTGCAGCCCCCCTGCCACTGATGCCCTCAGCCAGCTGTTACCCTTAATCACCACAAGTCACGCAACAACCATGTCGACAGCAGCTCTCCCTCCCCACCTCCCAGGCTGCGGGTGGGATCGCTCGCCCCACGGAGCGAAGAGCGCTGGGCGGAGGGACCTGGCCCTAGCAGGAGGGATTTATATAGAGACAGGGAAACGCCCCCGCAAAGTATTAAAGCCACGCAAGTACAAGTGAGGTGGAGCTGAGAGCACCCCGCATTCTGTGAGGCTGTGTTGCTGACGTGGCAGTGGCGTGAGGCACTGCACCCGCGTGCGGCTCTCCCACTTGCCCGCGTGCACACAGACGAAGTTCCCCAGAAGGGAGAAGGCTGGGAGTGAAGCAATGAAACGAGCTACTGGGGAGAGGAAAGTCTCAAAAGCGTTTCCACTCCGGAAGCTGCCGGGTCTCGTGGGGCCGGGTCCAGGGCCATCCTTGCCAGGACTGCGGTGCCTCTGAGCAGGAGCTGCCCGCCTGACAGGGCATGACCGGCAGCACGGCCAGAGCCCACTCGCACCTCACACAGCTGGGACGGGAGATGGCGTCACCGCTGCGGCCTGGGTGAGACTCCGGTCCCTGGGCCCTGCACAGTCTGCTATCTGTAAGCTGCACAATAATAAATTCTGCTGAATGATGAGTCAGGAGGATGGAGCGCCTACACGCCCGTCTTGATGTCTCTCGCTCTTTGCCACCCGCGTCAGCGCAGCTTGACGGCCCTGCAGATCTTTCACGAAGATAAAATTAGCACTCGGCAGTGGTGCTGGAATAAACGCTTAGCGCGCTGCTGTGGCCCCTCCCCCACCCCAGTGAGCTTTGTGCTGCATCCAAAGGCAGTCATTCAGAACCCCTTCATGACGGAGGAGGCGGAGGAGGCGCGCCTTGCTGCTGTGCTGCAGCCATTCTGGCTGACGATTAACTCCAGAGAAAGCAACTGCCGTCACCGTCTACCGGAAGCCTATCCCACTTGCTATCCCAGCTGCCTCTGGGCAGCCCAGACCTGAACAGCCCCAGTGACTCTGGCTGTGCTGGCAGCAGTCCTAATAAACAGAAAGCTCAAATACCAAGAAAGGAAATCGGAGTTGACAACATCTGGTGTAAAAGAACAGGGGCAGAGGAGGGCACCTGGGCTCAGAGGGACGACAGAGATAGAGTGCCACGGCCGAACGCACCCTGGAAGTGCTGAGTGCAGGTGGGCGCAGAAGAGAGCCACACCTGGCTGCCTCCTGGCTGCAGGGGATCCACCGTCCCATGTCTGTCCTCTTGCAGTCTCATAAAACGTGTTGTGACACGGATCATGCCATGTATGGCGCCCCAGAGGCCCGGCTACGTGGGAGCTGTCCAGGGTGCCTGCGGCTCACTACCCAGCACATATGGAAGCTTCCCTGGGGTTGTGCACGACTTCTTGATTATTTTCCATTTCAGGGAACTCAAAAATGGTATCATAGAAGGGACAGAGTCTCTGGAGCTTGGTAGACATGAATTTCAATTTTTGATTTACTTTTGCAAATGATCTCGGAAGCATTCAGTCAAACCTTTAGTTTCCTTGTTTTGGAATAGGCATGTCCTCTGATGTCGAAGAGCTTGACAAAGACTGTTCTAAGCTTGCGCTAGCTCTTTACTCTGTCTCATTTTTCCAGGTGCCCAGGGCCTCCACTCAGGGCCGCTTCTGCATTCTGAAGACACTGATACAGCAGTGGTTTCTGTCCTACTTTTAAAATCACATTACCCTCATACATACTGTGATGGGATACTGATTTTCATTTATCTTTAATTACTCCTGTTGTCAGCTGGACCCCAAATCCGCTTGCCCTCAGGCTGGCTGCAGCGCCTGGGAAACTGGTTCAATCTTGAGTAATAAAAAACTAATTTAAAACTAAAAAGATTAAATTCTAACTCCTACAGGTAGTCCTGAACTTTTGGTAGTGGGAGAGTGCTCCGCGCTCCACAGAAATTGTTCCTCAGACTTTGAACTTGGATTTTTCCCTGGATATTGACGCGCCCTGTGATTTCTCCCACATGGCCCATCAGCCCCGAGCCACAGCCCTGAAGGAGCCACGAAACCACCAAGGAAAGGGGCCACTGCGCTGCTCTTGTGCCTCCATGGCGGCGTTCCGTGAGGTCGTGTGCCGACTGCGTGTTGGCTAATGGTCTCTGGTTTATGATGAATTAGGGAGAGGCAATTCAGAGGTAACCAGAAGCATCTGAGACAGCAGCTGTTAGAGAAAGATGTCATTGGCCCTGTGGAAGGCTTCCTTCCCTTGTTTCTGTTCCGGCTTCTAAGCTGCCAGTTTCGCTTAGGACCAGAGCCCTGTGATGAGTGTGGGAAAGAGGACTTCCTGCTGCTGCCTGTGCACTGCACTGCATGCCCTGCCCCTCAAGCCTCTCTGTTCCCACAATTCCCTGCCACGTCCCTGGACACTACCAGGAACGTGGCTGAGTCAGTCCATTCCTGCTGCTAATTCTTTAATATATCTGTGGAATATCTCAAGAAGTCTTTATTGTTTAATTTTTGGGCATGTTTGGTGCTCTGTCGTATTTTAGTAAGGGTCTACAGGGTCTCACTATGTAGATCGGACTCACAGTGATCCACCAGCTTTCAGCCTCCCAAGCTCTAGGATTACAGGTGCATGCCACCACACCCAGTCTCAGTCGTCACAAAGTGCATGCTGGGAGCAGGACCAGCGTGGCAGGCCGGAGGTCAAGCCCCAGTTGCTGCCTCTGCCTAAGCAGGCCCTTTAATCTGCTGAGCTATTTGGCCAGCCCCTTTATTATTTCATTAAAAGGGAAGTCTTAAACCACAAATCTGAGTGAATCATGGCCAAGAACAGCTTTTGGGATTTTCCAGAAGAAGGCAACTAAAATCCAAAGCCCTTTGCTGGAGGAAAGATGGCATCTTTAACAAATAGTGCTGAGAAAACTGACTTGCTACATGCTGGAGGCGGAGCCTAGCCCACGTCTCTCAACACACTAAGCTAAACTCAAAATGGGTCAGAGATCTACACACTAAAACAGGGACAGGGAGTCTCCTGGAAGACAAAGCAGGTAAAGCTCCTCCAGCCTTGTGACAGGCAGAGACTTTGTGAGCAAAACCCTGACAGCAGAAGAAACATATCAAAACCAGTGAGCGGGGTCACATCAAACTAGACAGCTATTTTCAGGAAAGGAAATCGCCAACCGCGACAAGACAACCTACACCGTGGGAAAGAAGTTGGCCAGCAACTGCTCACTTGAAGAACTAATGTCTAGAGTACACAGGGAACTGAAAAAGCTTGAACACCGTCAAGTTTAAATACCTGATTAGACGCAGATATCTGACATGAATGGACACTGCCCAACTGAAGAAGTGCAAATGGCCAATAAACATATGGAACCATGGCCAGCGTTGCTGGCCATCTGAGAAATGCAAATGAGAACAAGACCACGACTCCATTTCTCTCAAGAAAGATTGGCTGTCATCAAGAAATTAACAAACAACAAATGCTGGCGAGGCTGTGGAGAGACAACAGCCCTTCTTCACTGATGAGGAGACTGAAAGCTGAGCCAACCACTATGACACTCAGTGTGAAGCTCCAGAAATTCCATCTGACCCAGCTACCCGCCACTGAGATAGCGTCCCTAAAGTTAGATACCACACGTGGTGCTGTGCGCGTGCCCATGGCTGCAGCAGCTGTTCATGACCCCTAACCTTAGAAACGGCCTGCCCGCCCCCCAGAAGATGCGTGGGTGAGACCCGTGGCGGTGGAGCACCGCTCTGTCTGCAGGGATAACCTCGAGCCGCCAATAGGAAAGCAAAGACACCTCAGGACCCTAATGCAAAGCAGACACACAAGCCCTGCTGTCACAGGGCTTCTCTTCCGTGAAAAGCTTTGTGTAATAAAAGACAGCTAAGAGGAAAACTGAGAAGAAAAGTGTTGTGATCCAGTGTGAACGAAAATCTACAAACGTGCCTGGGCTTAGTACGATTGGCTTACGTGTACAATGTGTTCTTTGGCCTATTCGTCTGTTTTTCAATCCGCATATCATAATTCACTTTATAAGGTTTTGTAAGATAAATTCATAGGTCTGTAAAAACAGAAGAGGGTGGAGGGAGGAGGGCAAGAAGGGAGTTGCGGTGTGTCGTACACACGTGCCAGCCACCTGCAGTGAGTGTAGCGTTGCACTGCACACCTGAGCTGATAAAGCATCAGAAAGAATGACAGAAGCCAGTCCTGCTCATGCTGACTCAGCAGTCCTCCGAGCGTCCAGGAAGGCTTCAGGCAGGAGAATGGGGACCCCGACGGAGCTCCGGAAGGAAGGCTCCTCCATAGCCATTTCTGCTCCTGTGCACTGAAATAGAAGCACAGTAAGCGGGACAAAGCCTGGTCCCCCGCCTCAGACCAAGGACAGCGACTCCCTGGAGGGCGTTCTGTGTGTTTCCCTAGGCAAAGGAGGACACCCTGGGCCTGTGTGAGCCTCGCGCCTGACAAACGCAGCAGCCAGATCTGGGCCAGCTCCTCCTTGGAGCGAGACAGACAGGCTTCACAAACGTGCTTCGTCTCCGAGCCACTTCACTTTTGCCCTGTGCCCCTGCAAGCTTTGTCGCTGCGGTTGTCCCCACACAAACTCAGCGGAGATGTACTGAGGGGCGGGGCCACAGGACACACGGCTCTCCTCCAAGTGACATGCACTGTCACTGCCTCTGGGACACGCAGTCCTTGTGTCTCCTGGTGGCTCTGCAAACCCCAAAGAGCTGCGCTGCAGACACCACCACCCTGCATAACCCAATCTCTAAATACAACTTGGGAGACTGCTCCAGACTCAAGGGGCAGCGCGCATGTGGTCTATTCCTGTCGGATGGGGACCAGTCTGGGTAAGGAGGGAGGTGGGAGGGATGAGAGAAGGAAGAAGGATGGAGGGAAGGAAAAAGTGACAGAAGGAGGAAGGAAGGACAGAGAGAAGGAGGCAAAGAAGATGAGAGGGAGGGAAGAGGGAGGACAGAACAAATGAGAGAAGGAAGGAAGAAGGGAGGGAGGGAGGGGGGAGGGAGGGAGGGAGGATAGAAGGAAGGGGAAGGCCTCCTTCTGTGGGCTTGCTAAGGATACACGGGTCTCTCTGGTGTGTGAGAAAATAAAATCTCTCTCACACCCTTGCCCAGCAAAGCCTTCCATCCGGCCAGCTATGCCCCTTGCTTACAGTCACCCTGGATTCCTCAGCTGTAATGAAGTGGAAACATTCCATGGAAACAAGCCACTTCCGTCTCTGGAAGGGGCGCTGACGGCGTCGTGGTGCCGTGGCCAGCTTTGCGGTGTCCGTGCCTGGCTCCGTGGCACGAGCGCTTCGCAGCAGCCCTCCCTCCCTGGGCTTTTTCCTGCTACCGCCTTTGCTATTCCTGCTCTCCTACATCCAGCGTGGGTGTTCTAACGTGCCATCTTCATAAGCCATCTTCATTCCAGAACATCCTTTAGGCATGGTTCTTCTTTACCTGTGACCACAAAAAAACGCCAAGGGTAGTGGCCTGCTCAGAGAATCAAAGGAAAACAGCGGAAGTATCGTCAGTGAACAAAAGCCAACGTGACTCTCAGTGAAGAGAATTGACAGGCGAGAGGCAGAGCTGCATGAAGCACACAGTTACCTGTGTCAGTGAGCTTCAGAACCCTCTTCTTGCTGATTTATTAAAGGTGTTTCAGGCGGGAAACTTTGCTTCTGATGTTGGGCTAAGAACACGCCCAAGTGTTACGGCAGCGCAGCCTGAGCTTTGTCAGCGGACCCCCCTGAGCACTGTGGGTGCCAAGCAAAATTGGCATGCTGACAGAGATGGCTACAGAATTGGATTCCTGCCCAGGAAATTATTGCCTTCAGACCAGCTGTGGCTGTAATGTGAAAACGCACAACCCTGGGGAAATAACCAATGAGACGGCTGTGAAGTTAAGTCGGTCTGCAAGTTGAGGCCATGCTTCATGGACAGTCTTTACCTGGACCCCAAGATGCGCGGTTGCCTAGAGGAAAGCAGACTACCACACAGGCCTGACATATAATTCTCACGTCTCAGATTTCCTCCTGGTAGAATCTCTGTAACATTAACTCGTTAGCTAATTGTTTGTCATTGGCCTAGGAACTTAAACATGTGTGAGCCAGGTTCAGTGCTGTGGATATCAGAAAGAAAACACAATGTTTTACAGATTATGCCACATTTTTTTGTGCTGCCCATCTGTGCAGACGCGCTAAAGTAACAGCTCGTGGTACTGGTGCAGTCGACCACTAGAAGATCACTTCACTCCCCATGAGGAGACCACCTATTTCCTTGGAGACGGCTGTTCCCGTGAAGCTGGGGGTGACCAAATACTCAGTGGTGACCAGAGACACATTGGGGATCACTGCAGACTGCAGCATCTTGTGGGTACTCTGCAGGCCACCCACCCGCTTTCTCAAATAGGCGTGCAGTGTACTGTGAGGTAATTCACACACACACACCCCACATGAGAACACGAGTGTCCACTGCATTGAGCAAATTTCTGGAGTCAGATAAGAGACCATAAACCAGCAGGAGCAAAAGTCAAGTACGGATCCAAAGCTTTCAGAACAACAGGCAATGCAGAAGCCGCTCTGGGGCAGGGGCTCACGCCCACTACTGGGAGATTAGAACTCCAACCTGCTTGATGAAGGCGTGCTAGTGAGTTCCAGTTCAGGCTTTGGGCTTGTCTTCTTTGGGTTAGGTGTTACTTTTTCCTTGTTTCACAAAGCTAGGACATCTGGAGGGAGAATGCTGCAGGTCAGAATAATCAGAAAAAGATAATTATCATTTTAATTGGGGAGAGACTAAATGTAGGGCAGAATACAGCACACCGTATCCTGCAGAAAAGACAAGCCACACTCAGTCTCTCCCTGAATGCATCCAGGAACATCAGCCAGCAGAAGTCCAGTACAAAAGGTGGAATGCCCTAGAAGGACAAGGTAGATCCTCACAGCGAGCAGGTCCCTGAGTGGGGACCACAGATGTTAGGAGCTAATCAAGAGTATATTGGAATTGGTATTATCTATCAATTATTGATATTCTAATAAATCCCTATAGAATGTGATGAAAGCAGTTACACTTTTTTGCACAGGAGTTCAGAAATCTGAGCACATACAAAATTGTAGCCTGTCAATCCTTGGGTATTTTTTCCTAGTCTCTTACTCTCATTTAATGCCATTTTTGTTTTCTTGTAAACCAACCATTTACTTGGGACAGAGTATAGCAGAAACTAAAATTACATTAGAAGCAGCACACATCTAAAAGACCACAATGGCAGGCACTCCACGCATAGTTTCAGTGTTACACAGTGCTATCCTCAGTGTGTCAAGCCTTTAGGAGGTTCTTAGGATGGTTATCTAATTCATCCTGCAGATATAAGCGCACGGTTTTGCTCCTGCCATGCTTCCTATCTGTTTTGCTTTCTGTCTCTTTATTGTTTAATCTTCAAGTCTTTGATTTCCATTCAGCTGTGTTATGCCTCTCCATTTTTATTTCTTCTTTTGGGTTCGTGTACTAGGGAGACTATGTGATATTTACACATGTAGGTCTGATTTATTTCACTTATGAGTATATGTTCAAGGTACATTCACTTATATATGAAGTCTTCTAGTTTATCATTCTTTATAGCTGAGTAATATTCCATTGTATAAAAATATCACATCTTTTTCAACCATTCTTCAGATGATGGACATTTTGGTTGTTTCCAAGATTTGGTTATTACAAATTAGACTGCTAGAAACATAGGTGCACAGATATCACTATGATATGATGTTTTCAGTTCTTCTGGGATTGCATGGGATTTCTAGCCCTAGGTTTTTAAGGAGTCTCCACACTGCTTTCCATAATGGTTGCACCAGTTTGCATTCCACCAGCAATAGAGAAGTGTTCCTTTTTGCCCACAGCCTCTGTAACATTTGTTGTTGGTTGATTTCTTTATGGTAGCAATACTTTCTTGGGTGAGATGGTGTCTTAGCGTGGTTTTAATTTGCATTTCACGAATGACTAGTGATGTGGAGGATTTCTTCACGTATTTATAGGCTTGTGGAATTTCTTTCGCTGAGAAGCGTGTGTTCATCTCAGATGCCCGTTCACCACAAGGCATAAAATGTAAAGCTAGATTGGTATGCTGAGCTGTAAAAGGCTTAAATCAACAGCTTCCATCATTGTCAGTTTTGCCAATAACGCACTGCGATTATGGAACATTGGATTATGTATACAGCCACTTTCTCTTAGTTCAATGAGAAGAAATTTTTGTACCAATAAAGATTAGAAAAGTTATCATGTCTCCATCCTGTTCTCTGTATAACTACTAGGAGGACAATAATATACCTTGTATCAAATACTGGAAATGTACTACATGTTTTGAAACTGTCACATTGTTGTTTCTTATTAAATGCAATCAAAAATAATAAATGGAAAAACAAAAAAGAAATCCTGTGGCAAAGCATCACGTCAGGAATCCATGTTCAACACCAAACAGTGGAGAACGGACAGAATAATGAGGTGGATTAGTGCCGTAGGGGAGGTGTGTGTCATGCGCACACTCGCTGCAGGACACTGCACTGTGTGTGCCTCCTTGAGGGAGCCGTGCGGGCAGCTGCTTGCTGGCCTGCTTGTCGTCCTACCGTTGTAGAAATTATCTCTCTGTTCTGGGTGTTTGACATCCATCTGACGTGTAACCCACAGACATCTCTCCCTCTCTCCTGGACCCTCCCTTCACTACACAGGCGACCTCCAGAGCATGGTGTTGGTTTGGATAAAGTCGAATGTATCTCTTTATATTATTTTCTGAAACTTGTGATTTTTGTGTCATACCCAAGACAAAATCGTCTAATCCAAGGAGAGCCTAATCCAAGCATGAGCTTTCACCTCCAGCTTCTGTCCAGGCCTGGCAGAGCCTCAGCCTTGCTCTCAGGCCAGTGACCCACCTGGGGTTCGTGCCAGCGCTCTGCTCGGGTAGGGCTGGATTCCCTGCCTGTGCAGGGAGCCTGTGTGTCCCGGCAGCTTTCTTTGGTCTGATTGTTCTTTCTATTTCACTGTCTAAACACTGTTGCAAGTCATCGCTGGACTCTAAGCAGGCGTTTATTCCTGGAATTTCGTTTCTATTCTGCTTGGGAGATATTAGCAAGTGAACAATTCTATACATTTTTAAATCCATGAGCACAGGCTATTTTCCTATCTACTTACGACATGTCGTTATAAGTGGAACTATTTCATTGATTTAAATTTTGGATTCTTCATTGATAGAAGATGGAAATCTGACTATCAAATTGATATTGTACCCAGTTCTTTTTCTGGCTTTATGAGCCCGAGTCTGTGTTTTCTCAGGTGTTATAGCCATATCGTGAGGGCATTCACAAATGTCCCTGATACCTCCAGCTTGATGTCGTCTATTCCATCTCGGACTCAGTTGACCAGCTACACATTTACAAGATGAAAGAAAGGCCTGGGCGTCTCTGTGCTGACCCTGGATTAGGAGGCAGTTGCCCCACATTCTGCAGGCCCATGAGCTGTCTGCAGTGCCCTTCCCGTTGGGTGGACAACACAGTAGCCAGTGGCGTGCCCCACAACCTGCCCGAGGCAGTGCTATCCTTGGAGAAGGCCTTCATCTATCTTCTATCTTTTATTTGGTCTTTTTCTCACTGTGGGTGATTTCCTAGATCCAAGAAAGCGTGATCCTTGACTTGGGGGTCGGTTTATCTCCCTGCATGCCGTGGCCTTGAGGTGCGCACGCTGTCCGGCAGGTGGCTCCAGTTTAGCCTCCCACGCAGTGGACGTCTCTTACGCAGAGAAAATGAGCTGCGTGTAAGGAACTGGCTCAGCCAGCTGTGCAGTGGACACCTCACCCTCCACCCCCAGCCTGGTGGGATGAAATCAGAGCCCGTTTTCTCTCAAACGCCAAGCAGGATCTGCCCTTCAGAGTTCACCTAACTGAGAGAGAGCCACACACACCCTGAAGGGAACTTTGCTTGTAATTAAAACCTACAGACGTCACGTGTTTACCCCATCTAGAAGTGACCGTCGGGCGACGCCAGCACTGTGCCCTCCGGAATGCCTGGGAGCTGTGAACGGGGAGGCAGAATCGGGAGACCCACATGGCTGCTCTGTCCCTGCAGCCATCCTGGCTTTCCCTTCAAGGTGTTCAGTCACATGTCACCCATCTCCAGACTTACCTTTAATGAGGGACCAATCCTAGAGGAAAAAGTGGCTTCACCAGCTCAGAAAAACAAGGGTGCTCACAAGCCCCTTTGAGCAGGTGGGCTTCTGGGTGCAGCAAGGGTGCTCCGCTTGGGATTGCCCTTCATGGGGCCAGAACGGCCCACCGAGGTCACTAGGTCCTGGGAGGCGTCAGCGAGGGGCGTCTGGCACACGTGCCTGTGCAGGGCTCCGCAGCACAGCGAGCCCGGCGGCGGGGCCAAGAAGTCCCGCCCTGTCCACTGCTCCAAGCACAAGCTGGGCCTGAATAAGCACAGTTGCAGCCCCACAGCAGGTTGGTCGCACCCCGTCCAGGACAGTGCAGACGGCAGAGCAGCGACGAGCAGCCCGAGCCAAGGCTGCGGGAGCGCGACGGGGCGGCAGCATGGCGGGTGCTCTGCCGGCCGCCGGGGAACCGCGGAGCGAGCGGGTTGTCTTTAGCTTAGATAAAGACAAGTCTAGGGAACGTTGTGCAGGTCGATTTTAAAAATGTTTTTATGGCTTTTAATAATAACAATGCGACAATTTCAAAACACATTAGTAGTATGTTCACAATAACTGACACAAGGCATAGCGTCCTCGTAGTAGTTACGTAGAGCACAGGATGAATGTCGATTTTGAAAAATGTATTAAAACAGGAAGATGAAATTAAATTGTTGCTCATTCGTTTTCTTTAGCCAGAACAACTCGCTGCTGGTATTTCTGTAGGCAAGTGATACTAATTTTCAGAGAAGTAACTCCCTTAAAATTCTATAAGGAATGGCGACTTCTCTACATCCTTACGTGGGTATTGACTGTGCTGGCAGAGTGCAACGCAAGCAAAACCGAGCAGAAAGCTAGGTCCAGTCCAATAAAGGAAAATACGTGGAAAGCCGAAAGATTTATATTTTAAAACTTACAAAAATTAGTATTAAAGAAATTTGCTCTTATGTTTTAAACAGATTGATTAATTAATGTTAATTAAAATTTTTATTGATCTATGTGAAAAGAATGTGATCAGAAGGAAACAAAAAATAGATGAAAATGAAATTAGTGAACATTAATAACAGAAATTTCTGTACATTTAGCAATAAAATGTTAGATATGACCAAAAAACTTTAAATAAAAAGTATTTTTAGGAAGTCTATATAATAAATTTGCTTCAAGAATCAGTTTAATAAATATTACCGTCAGGTGGCAATCAGTCCTAGCCACCATAACTGTATTGCCTCATTGCTAAGGAAAACCAGGACAAGCACTAAAATAAAATCTGAAAATTGTGTGTTTTGTTCAAGAACTACGGTAATAGAGGAAAGAGAGCCTAGCACAGGAGCAGCTTGTTCTGGGCACAGAGCGCACAGCAAGCTTGGGCCGAAGGCTCAGCAGAGGGAGGTCTTGGACCTCAGCGTCCGGGCAGGAGGCTGCCTCCACAGGGCTCTCGCTCACGGTGATGTCCCGGGTTCAGATCGTAGCCCACGATCTGAGGGGAGCAGCATGGGCCAGGAAAGCTGGGTGGGAGGGAGGGAGGGAGATTCCTGCCCAGAACGGTGACCAGGAGGCCTGGCACCTGCACGGGACCTGGCACCTGCAGGAGACTCTGGCCCAGGAGGAGCAGGGATGGAAAGGCAAAACCAGAGCCCCCGAGGAAAGGTGCTCAGGGGCAGGGGCTTGGTGTCTTCTCACCACATGTCTTCCGGAAGCCCGAGTCAGAAAGGGAAGCGAGACTGAAGGGAAGGAGGGAGAGGGAGGGAGGGGAGGGGAGAGGGGGACAAAGTGAGGGGAGGGAGGGGGAAGGAGGGACAGGAGAGAAGGCAGCAGGTCGGGAAGAAGGAAGGACTTCTTTTCAGAGTAGCTGGGGTGGTTTGCTTTATGCCTGTAGCGAATCTTCTCACTCTGTCTTTGAAGAATCTACTTGACCCACCTCACAGAAACACACACCAGATGCACAGACGACCAAGTTGCACCTTCAAAGGTGGCACTTGGGCAGCCTGAACATCCGGCTCCCTTAGCGTGGGGACGAGGGCGAGAGAAGAAGTGTATAGGCCCTGCTGTGGGAAGTGACACCGCGAGTCTCACACACCTAACTCCGTTGGTCCTAACTCCGTGCGAGGGAAGACATTCGCAGGCAGCAGCGCCCAGGAGAGACGCTGAGGCCGATGCCCGCCTGCGGCCTCCATGCATGTGGCCAACCCCCGTCTACCAGCCTTCACACGTGCGGCTGGCCCTTGTCTGCTGGCCTTGACCTGTGCGGCCGAACCCCGTCTGCCAGCCTGCACACGTGCAGCCGACATCTATCTGCCGGCCTCCATGCGTGCCCCGTTACCTGGGCGACGCCGCGTCCTCCCCACCCTCCGGCAGCCAAGCCTTTCTCCGGAGCTCCTTCTCTCTCAGGATCTCCCTTCTGCTGTGACTTACTCGTCCTGGCCAGTGGAACTGACTGAAAAGGAAGCTGCACGTGAAAACATCGCGCAGTCCAGGCGGCTCCACTCTAACACAAGACTCAGTTGCAAGGTCAGAAATTAAGTCAGGGTCCTTGGCAAGTAGCTCCGTGGATTGAGGCACGTGATTCAGTCCGATAGCCACATCCACATGGGGCATGAGACCTGCCCTTAAGGTAGCCTGAACCAGCCAGCTGAGAGAGAGAGAGGGGGGAAGGAAGGAAGGAAGGAAGGAAGGAAGGAAGGAAGGAAGGAAGGAGGAAACTGCACCACTGGGGCTTGTATACAAAGGTTCTAGAAAGTTCTGCTCTTCCAGTCCGCGTCCCATTGCTGCATGCTAGCTGGGAAGTCAGCGGTGGAGGAGACCCCTGTGTCGGGAGCCCAGCCCTGCTCCGCCCGGTGCCAGACTGCATCGGGTTTGTAGTCCTGTTGGGAGCCATGCGAGGCTGGGCTCGGCGCTCGGGCTTTCGCCTCATCGCTCACAGTGGATGCTGTACCTTCTCGTCTTTCCTCGTTGGCGTCTGTCCCCACTGTCTCCTCAGCCGGTCCCCACACGCACACCTGGTGTGCGTGCCCTGCAGCCCGGGTATCTGAGCTTGCCCCTACCTCAGCGGCCTCACCTATCTTCCTGCAGCAGCGCCCGCCCCTCCCCGCAATGGATGCCCGTCTCGCTTTCTGAGTTCTGCTGCCTGCAGACATCGCTAGCTGAGGGAGACACAACGACCTCTAGCAGCCATCCCGAAATTCCCTCGTTGCTCTACTTCATTCCCTGAGCACCTGAGGACGAGGACCGGGCAGCCCCACTGCGCCAAGAACTGCCCAGTTCCCCTGCGGCTCTTCGCTGGCTGCTGCTGTGCGGTTAACTCAGGGAAGCAAATGCCCGCTACTTATTATTCCTTCAGAGGCATAAATGTGTTGAAGCATAGAAACTACATTCCACTTCAGATTTGGGATAAATATATTTTAATCCTTAACCAAAAACCAAAACAAAATAAATCTCCAGACATTGGTGTAAACAAAGCAGAAATATTAGCTTGATACCATTAAACAAAAATGAGAAAGAGTCTGCATGTGGAAAAATATGAGCAGCGACGTTAATTCCTTTAGATAAAATTTCAGGCAAAAATAATTAAAATAAATCAAGTGGGACACTTTATATAATTACAGACATGAAGCTTAAAAGCAATAATTGTCTTCAACATAGAGCAAAGAAAAACCGATCTCATAACAGGAAGAAACGCTGACCATACATTGAAAGTGAGAAACTGATGCAGATGCCTTGCTCGGAAATTAATATGCGATTCACACCATGCACAGTGCTGGAGGTTTAGGAAAATCTGCGAAGCTAGAACTCAGGACAATTACAACGCAGCTATACATTTTGTTAGACAGTCAAATCAGATATCAGCATTATCACACACAGCACACTCTCATCTCTTAAGCCAATATTTTGGTACACATTTGAAGGTTCAAATGGAAATAAAATTTATGAATAATAAACTGTCTGCACAAGTTCCATAAGGATTCATAGTTCCTTCTTTACAGTGAGAAGGTCTTACAGGAAGTGTGCTATAGAAAACAAGTGTGCTTCAAAATTAAATGAAACTCAATAGTTAGGTGTTTATATCTATGGATCCTGAGTACATATGGAGTCAAGAACAGTAAGAACATCAAGCTCCACTTTTTACAGATATTAGTGAGGGGGCCGCGAGTGCTTGTGCTTAGCATGTCTGAGGTCCTGGATTCTGACAACAGCGCCAAAATTAAATAAAAGGAGAGAAGAGAAGAAAGACAAAGAGAGTGGAGCGAAGCAGAGGGAAACTTGAAACTTAAGTGAGATATTAAAATACGAATTATCTTGATATCAAATAAGAATAAGCTAATCCCACAAGCAAAGGCAACCTTCATTAATGAGCAACAGCCAATTGGGGCAGACTTTGCTTTAATGGCAACATCAGAACACTTTATCCTGCAGTGGCATGGGGCAGAAACATCAGAGGACAATAAGTGGAAATGCACAGCGTGCGATTTGAAAGCGCAGAGGCGCTAGCTGGAGGGTGACTCTGCTGTATGCGTCAAGGAGCTGAGAGACTGCACGATGGTGAACTCCTGTAAGGAGTTTCCCGTAACCTCTGGGAGCAGCAGGGAACTCCAAGATGGGTACTTGCGTTTAACACTCGAATGTCAAACCATAGATTATTTTCCACCCAGCCTTCGTAACTATGCAACCCTTAGATTGATGTAAATTGTAGTCATTAATGAAACGGAGATCACTGCTGTAGTCTGACGATAATGTCATACCAATGGTGGCAAACATCTGCAAGAACTCTCAGTGACTTTATGGTTTCTGCCTTAGCTACTCAGTTACATTGAAATCTTTTCCAGCTGGAGTGAATCTGACAGGTGCCACAGCTGGGTGTTTGCTTTTTGGTAGAGAGCCTTGAAGGAACACCCAGGGCACTCATTTATGGTGAGGCCCAGGCACACTTAAAATCAGCATCTCTTGTCAGTAGGGCTTGTTGGGCCGGAGGTCTTCCTGGTGGAGCTTGCAAGTCATGAACTTTCCATCAGATACTCACACCCTAGATGCGTCAGGGTTACTTGAGACTTTTGCCCTGTGTGACCCACACTGGGACACCTGTCGTTGGGTTGTGGAGGTGTGTCACTCAGCATCCTCTGTGCTTACGCTGTGACTCTGTTCAGCGTTATTGTCCCGCCTTCATCTTGTATCAGTGTTTATTTTCTCCTCCTTTCCTGTCTTGATTAATCAATATTTTTATCGTTGAGTATATGCTTTTTATTCATTTGTTTGTTAACTAGAAGTAAATTTATAAAGTATTATAGAGACTACTACCTCCTTAAATTATCACAGTGTACCTTGAATTAATATTATATTACTGCATATCTAATGATGAATAATTTTACTACATTATACCTCTTTATTTTGCACTAATAAAGCTATACAGTTCACTGCCAGGTATGTACAAATCTCATAACAGATATATGTAACTTTTTTTGTCTTTTTGAGACAGGGTCTCACTATGCAGTTCAGGCTGGCCTTGAACTCACTTTTGTAGCCCAGGCTGGTCTCGAACTCACAATGATCCTCCTGCCTCAGCCTCCCAAGTGCTGGGATTACAGGTGTGCGCCACCACACCCAGCAATACATGTATTTTTTGCTTACAGTGCCAGTGGTCATCTTTCATTGGACGATACATAAAAAGCAACATGGAGATTTGTATTTCATTCTAACCCTGTGATAACGTGGGGAACCATGGCAGAATCTGTGTGACACACCGATAACTTAGACCAGCAGAAATAGGACAACACTGCGTACTTTCATATGTAAACAACAGAGAATAAATGCAAATCAAATAGGCACCCAACCAAAACCTAGAAAAGGAACAAAACATAAACTAAAAGAAAACACAAGATGGGGAAAATCATAATAAGCCCATAATCAGCAGCAAAAGCGAATTAAAACCAGAATACCTAATATGTGAGAAAGTTTATTTCTGAAAAAAATTACAGAGTGTAATCCCATAAAAATACTTGTTTGTTTCATCTGTTAACTTTTCATCTCCCTCGTGTTGCAAGTGAAGATAACCCTCGTCTACATTCTTACTGGGTGCACAGGCTGGACCTTTCAGCTCTACGTAATGGAGTACAGATATCGCTGACATCACGAAATGCTAAGCATCAGACCTCCAGTGAGCCTCTCTGGCAAACCGACCTATACCTGTGTAGAGGAGAGGCGAAAACTCTCCTTACATGCTCATTTGTGAGGCAGCCTGTCATTCAATACTAACTGATGTCACTAGTATCAATAGTTATGACTTCCCAGGTATTTTCATCATATTTTTAATGAATAGAGGTCACAAGTAATCATGAAATAAATAGGTGAAATCATGAGAGCCCCAAAGAACTACAAAGCCACGGGGTAGAGTCATTATAGCTTTTGATTTTCTGTAATTAACATGCAATAACATCAGACAAATGCATTTCTTCTGTGATGAAGTATTTCGGAACTCTGCGTGCCGTGGCCTCTTTGCTCTTCACTATGACAGCTGCTCGATGGTGTGGCCACTGTGGCATCTCCACTGCTCAGCAGCTTGTGTGCGCTGCCCGTGGAGCTCAGCTTGCTGCCTTGAGTTGTAATGAAACCTGAAGCATCACTGAGATGCCAGCCCCTGTCCAAAGTATGTCACTGCTTCTTCTGATGAAGGCGTTGCGGCCCCAGCTGGGCAGGAGGTGTGGCTTGATTTGTTGTTGCACTGGATTTATAGCTTCTTGTACATCTAGTAAGATTAGTTTCTCTCCAGCGTGCCATGCCCTGTGAGAATTAGCATACGTGCTGCCTCTTTCATAAGACTGATGTTTTCATTATTGGAAGTAGACTTTTTAAAACTCCAGAGACAACATTCCATAGCTTTACTCCATCTGTCTGACGAGGCATACATTTTCCATATTGATGCGGACAAGGCCACCAGAGGTACACTGATTTCCTCAATTCACTGAAAAATGCAGCGGCAGCATCCATAGTCTCACTGTACACATCTGATTAAGAGATTAAGACATAATCTGCATATTAATCAAGACATCTGCTAAATCTATACTCAACTATTTCCTTACTTCATTAAAAATGATTTATAAGAGTGCTAATTGAACAAATACAGGAAATAAAATATCCTATGGAATATTAAAGGTTAACTTTTATTACATGAAATAAGTTTTAGGATATACCCACGCATATCTGTAGGATGAGTACAAAAGTCACAACAAAAGTAAAGGCCCATGCAACACGTTCTGCAGACCCAGTCAGTACCAGTCCACAGACACCATTTTCTAGAGTAAAATCCTAGAAATATCCCAAGGAAGACTATATTTCCGTCCTAATTTTACAAACTGATCATCCGGTCAGTGCAGTATGTGTTGGACGCCTCAGAACACTCTTATCTAGAAAGAGTGGTCCAGTAGCAGGCACTCACAGACAGCTTCTCGCCTGCGCGCATGCTCTGTAGTTCATTTTATTCTCACGTAAGATGCATGCAGTTCTTCCTGAGCAGACTCTGCCGAGCACAGTGCAGACACTTTATTACCCAGCTTTGTGTTCTAGTGAATAAAAACCAGTCAGCTAACGCATAAAGCAAAAAGCATTATTTTGGCTCCTGGTTATAGAGCCTCCAGTCCAACCACTGGCCTTGGGCATGGGCGGCACACCACGGGCGACAAGCCATGGCCAGGGCAGGGAGAGGAGCAATGGCTGAGGCCGAGTACCAGGAGCAACACACGGACACCCCCAAGCCTTTTCCAGAAAAACATCTGCAGCGACCTAGGGACCCTGCTCCTCTCGACAGTGCTGCTCTAGAGAACGGACCTGTAGCACATGGCATCTGGAGGGCATTCACCATCCAGCATACCAGCCTCTGTACCATGGGCATCTACACCTTTCAGACACTGGGAAAATTTTGGGAAGCATCATTTTCTAAATTTGATTCCGAGGACAATGTGCCCACTTGGAGCATCGCTGACCTCAATAAATTCATAAAACACGTGATTGCAAGACTCAAATTTTTCAATGTGAAAAAACAAGTTGTTTTAAAGAAATAATTAATGAAGGAACGTAATGTTAGGAATAGCCCTGAATTCATTCATCATGGAGGCAAGTCAGTTCTTCATCCCAGCTGCGTTTCTATCACAGATATGTGGGAAATCCAGGAAAATAGAATATTAAAAGTATGTATCTGAGCTCAGAAAGAAAGGTTGTCCTCGGATCCTAACAATAAAGATGGATCTAAATCCAGAGGAACAGGGAGGACTTCACAATGGCACGTGGCTGGGCAGGATGGGTGGGGTTCCACCACCCCCAAACCCATGCGCTGAAGTGCTGGCCCTCGGTACTGCCCAGGGTGAGTCCATCTAAAACAAGAGCATCTCTTCTGCACCTAGTGCAAGCAGAGTAAGACAGAGAAGCCTTCAACCCTGCATTCCTGTTGCAAGTGGGGGGAACTTAAAGGCAGGGAGACATCCATGCAGACCCTCGCCAACGACAGAGTAACCTGGCAACATTAGATCCAAAGCACCACCCAAAGGTCTCCTGTGTTCAGAGGTGGGGCTTGGGAAAGGACTGGAGCCCTGGGGTGCTACACCCATTGGTGGATTAATCAGTTGATGACTTCCTGGAGGAATGTGCAGTATTGATAGGAGGCGGGCCCTGGGGACAAAGGTGGACAGTTGAGGGGGCCTTTGCAGGGCACATCGAGCTCTCTCCCGCCACAGACCCTTGGGTTTCTGGCTGTCACGCTGGGCAACACGCTGTCCGCAGCAGGAAGGAATTTCATAGTTTTGAAAGCAGCATCTACATTGTGCAATCAAATTCTTATAACACCTCACAGAAGGGCAGAAGATTATGGCAGTCCTGGAGGCTGCACACGTTAATGGTGGTGAAAGTACAAGTTTAGAACCAAGAAATGTCCACCTCCAACTCGTGAGGGAAATCAGAAGGAAACTCCTCCCAGGAGGGAAGTTATAAAGGATGATGATTCCAAAGTGCAGGGCAGTGCTCTCTCCAGCTGGCCCAGGGCTGCACCTGACACAGGAAAAGCTCACATCCTCGGTCCACTCACAAGTAACAGCGCCTGTGCTTATGGTCTGTGGACTTTTCTGCATGCAGACCATGTTTCAGAATTAAGAGATTAGTCATAAAGGTCAGAATGCTGAGACAGACAGAGGCTCCTGGATGAGTTGGCCCTCCTAGGTGGGTTCTCTTGGCCGGGTTTTCCAAACATTTCATTCCAACAGCAGTGGGTGGGACTGGGAAAGGCCCGTGTTCTGGTTCCTTGACTGAACATAGATTGCTGGGCACTGGTAGGCAGCTCCCCTGGGTGGCGGCTCCTAACTAATCCAGCAAGCTTGAGCTGTTCAGCAAGACCATGCCTGTGTCTACAAGAACTGAGTCAAGAATCGGAATTAAACTTGGCCATGAGAGATCGAGCGAGAACTCTGGACAGCCCTCAGAAAGAACTCCCACAAGTTCCCAATGTGGAGCCTGCAAATGGCACCGCTGGGAGAATCTAGCCTCAGGAGGAAAAGACAAGTGCCTGTCACAGTTGAAGAGAAAGAAAATCAGGTCGTGCCCGAAGCACAGTCGCTCAACCAAGGCCAGCCCAAGGCGTGCCTTCCCTCTGGACTTCTGGCTTTGTGGACGACCAAACTGGTGGTTGTGGTTGTGCTTGTGTTTGTTAAAACTACTGGGGGGTGATAAAGAAAAAATTTTAGTGGTGCTTGGGAGGCTGAAAAACAGGAGAATCACTACAAGTCCGATCTGTGTAGTGAGGCCCTGTAGAGCCTGCAGACTCTGTGCTAAATATATATATATATATATATATATATGAAAACTTTTAGAAATTACTTGTGGGATGAAAAAGCCCTAACTGACAAAGGGAAAGTGTAAAACTTTGTGCAATTATGGCGCTATCCTCTGACACGATTGAAAGCACAGAAAATGGTTATGCTTTCAGTGTGTCTGGGGGAGAAACACTGCTCAAGCCTTTGCAGGTGCCATGGGCCCCACTGCACAGAGAGCTGGAAGTGATGTGGGCCAGGGGCATGGCCTCTCTGGCCTTAATTTTCTCATCTAGGAAATCAGTTTAATATTAGAACGATTTCCAGCTAGGCTTTCAGATGGCGTCGTTACAGTTCAGCAGCCAAGACATAATCAATGAGGCCAAAAAATGTTGGATTTTAGCTCCAGCTGTAAAATGTGGATAATGTGAGTATCTAGGTCATAGAGGTTTTAGGAGCATTAAGGAGGTATTTTACGCAAAGCATGGAATAAGTACTAAGTGGTTACTATGTCTAATAAAAACACTATGATTAGTAGTAGCAATATGGTGCCGAGTACAGAATGAGAGGACTTGGCTTAGAGGTACGCAAAAGCTCTTTTCACCTGGAATTTTATAATCAGCAAGTTACAAAACCAATCATTTGGAAAGACAGAAATTCAAGGGCAACCTCAGATCTTTATGTGAATTTGTCAAATACCTGTAGTTACACTTGTCAGAGCAACAGTGTTCAGAAAAATGGCTTCCTGCTTTGAGCAGCCGCATTAAACTGAATGATACAGAATCGTTGTTTCTATCAACCTAGTGCGGTCAGGTCCCTAAGGCACCCACTCCCCTTTAGAAGGGTGACTGTCCACATGGGCTGCCGAGCGGAGGAGACAGCAGACCTGACCGACGCTTGCTCCCAACGGGCAATCAAAGCTAGCTCGGCCCCAAGCCAGGGACCCAGGGGTCCCCCAGGGATCCCAGAGGTCCCTGACCATGGAGCCATGCTGTGAATTCCCAGGAGCAAGTCACCACGGGACCAGCCTTGTGCAGTGTGCGGCTTGAGCAACGATTTCCTCACCTGGAATTTTTGTAGCAATTAGAATGTAATTCTTACTGCTGTTTTATTATCACAGGGAGTCATGCAATTGTCATTGAGAAAAGATTCTTTGATAAGGATTTTATTTAAGTAAGAGAAAACCTAAAGTAGGGGAAGTCTATCCTGTTGAAAAAAAAAACAAGCTTCTTTTCTGATGTGCTTCATAATTCTGTTTTGGGCCTGATATTTTTATGTGTATACTTTGGGAATAATACATCCAATGCCCTAGCTTTCAGATTACCAGCTAAGTTATAAATTTAATGAAGTGGGGATAAGTTTTGTCTGCTAGACCATTCTTTCTGAACTTCACCTGGTAAACAACACACAGACTTCCCTCAGGGGAGCTGAAGATTTTCCAAATAACCACACCTGAGTAAAAGCTCGTACCAGCGCAAAGTTCAAGGATCACCTGATATTTCAGCCATAGTAGGCGCTGAAGCACATTCACTGCTTATGAAGTTTCCTATGGTAGTTACTGCTAAGTCCAGTGTTACTTGGACTTAAAAATTATAGAAAAAAAACAAAAGCTAAAAAATAATCGTAATGATAATGAAATTTAAGTACTGAAAAAAATAAGCGCAGCGCCTGTGATTAATAAAAATACAGCTATTGGAAAATGAAAAGTCGCCCTCAAAATTCATCTAACGCTGTCGTGGGAGTGGGAAGCAGGACATCTCAGCGGCAGCACAGGGTCAGGTGTGGCGTTCGGGGCATTGTGAGCCTTACACGCCTACAATGCGCTGAGGAGCCAACCGAGGTCTTATTTGTGTGAAAATGGTTTAAGGGGCAGCCTCTGACCTTCACACTCCAGCCTAACAGTCTAGAGTTGTTTTCCCATAAGGATGAAGGAAAGAAACCCTTCGGTGACTCCAAGGTATGAGCAGATAACGTGTAATGGCTGAAGGCGCAGAAGGGAGGACCAGCTCTTTGTAGGGAAGGAAAGGGCTCTTGGGAAGAGGAGCGAGCCAGTCTCAAAAGAGCGAGCATCTCAAAATGCTCTATTATTTAAGAACTCTAATGTAATATTATCCGCTGCAGTGGATTTTTCTGTTCCCTCTGCAGTGCCGCCTTCCTCTCGGAGGTAACGAGGCGCCCCTCAGGCTGCTGAGGAGGAGCTTTCTCTCCACGCTGACGCCCACAGTCACTCGTCAGTCTGTACTGACACCTAGCACTTCGCTGGCAAATTCAGCCAACTGAACGTTCGGTTGGTAAATGTGTCCCATATGCACCGCTGGCACCGAACCCGAAATGCCCTACTGGGGCCCTGAAGGGAATTCTGCATATCCGGAAGTTAGTGATGCGCTCCTTTCATTCTTCACATTGATTTCTTCCTGTCCGTTGAGGGGGTTCCGGTTGGAGGGCGTGGCTTCCTCCAATGGGTTTATTCATGAGGCCAGGTCCACGTCCTCATTATTTCCTTCAGATTTTACCTCTGGGATCGTATTTAGGACATCACCCATAAATGCAATGCCCCTCACAGAAGGCTTCTGCTGCTGTCTGTATCAGGGCTAAGGAGAAATCCTGACAGGTGCAGGCAGAGGGGGAAGGGGACAGAGAGGTGTTTGCAGCACTCAGCGCTTTCTAGGGCTTCCGCTGCGCCGCTGTCCACAAACACACCGGCACGCCCCCGCCTCGCAGCCCTGGCAGAGGCTTCTACGCCGCTGCAGCTGCACCGCTGCTCCCCGCGGCCGGCCCGGGCTCGGGGCTGCTGCCTCCGCTCTGCCCCACCTCTGCCAACGCAGCGAGACCCTCGCAGGCCCACTCCCTGCACACGTGAGCACGCGCGGTAACTGCGGAAATGACTCCAACCCGCGTTCCTTTCTCTAGCGTCTAGAACCCAGAACAGCTAGACTGAAGCTGTGTGAGTATGCGCACATCATTCCTGGCACTGCCGAGCGGTGAAACCGTAGCCCTCAGGTTAGAGGTGACCCTGGGCTTTCTTAGGTGACTGCGGTGGGGACGACTGTCCCAAGCGTCAGGCCGACGGCCTCGCCTTATGGGTTCTGAATGCATCGCCGTGCCCCGGCCCTGCCCAGTGCTCGACCTTTCTCAAATCCCTTTCCCTCAGTCCCCTGTGGAAAGTGAATCTGCACCTCGCTCCCCCTATGCCTGAAGGCCCAGCCAAGGAGGAGTCTGCAGCTGCGCACTCTGTGAGCTCTTCCCAACCCA
>PVJA010021150.1:0-35972 GCA_004027025.1 Myocastor coypus
TCTTCCGATCTGGTGCGGGGGAAAGGGAAGGCAGGCCAAGGATCCTGACCCAGCCGGCGTGCGGGCTCAGCTCCCAGCGGTGGGGTTTGGGCTGGGCTGGGACAGGAAGTTAGTCTCGGGAACGCAGAGGCGGGGCAGAGGGGCGCAGGGGCTTACCCGCAGCGGGTGCGCAGGCTCAGCTCCCAGCGGTGGGGTTTGGGCTCTTTAAGATGTTAAAAATACACTGATAACTATTTTCAAATGCTGCCCCATCGGCTCTGGGGTGTCCCAGAGATTCGTTCAGGGAATTTGCAGGATATGGTTTTCATAAAAGTACTAACATTCTTTACTTTTCCACCATGTAGCCAAAGAAGTGGTCATTATATCTTCTGGGGGTGAGAATGAATCAGGATGGGGCATCAAGCAACTACTACCACATCACTTTTGTCACCCTGTGTTGCCAAAGAAAAAAGTATCTTTGGTAAAGAAATGACCAAAATTATAAACTCTTTTTTTTTTCTATTCAGACTTCCTCCTTGGAAAACATTTTCCAAATATTTCTGTAACAAAATATGAAGTGTGCACAAAGCACTTCTGCACATAACAAGGGGTTATCTCCAGCACAAGATCCCCTTCTTTAATTTACGAGCTAAACTATCCACTCTTCTCCTGAAACAGGCTGGGAAGATAGCTCAGTAAATACGTGTTTGCCTGGCAAGCCCAAGGGCCTGAGTTCAATCCCTGGTTCCACAAAAAAAAAAAAATCTTTCTTCTCCTGAAGCGTCCTGTTTAACTAAAGGACTAGTTGATCAGCAATGGTCATTGAGACTCAGGCATTTGGTAAACAATATGATTGTTACATGTCTGGGAAAACAAGTGATACTTCTTGCTGAAAAGATAAAATATGAGCTTTCAAATGAAAATTAGCAGGGGCCAGGAGATAACTTCGTGGCACAAGTGCCTGCCTGGCAAGCACAAGGTCATGAGTTCAAACCCCAGTCCCAAAGAAATAAATAAATAAGTGAAAAATGAAAATTAACTTCAAAGCTTCCCAATATGTGAAGACTTTTGTAATGTTGTAATATTGGTGAATATGACGTTTTACTAAAACATAACAGCACATTATAAATTTCTATAATACATTAAGCCAAGTGTTTAGATGTGACCAACACATGATGTTACAAAATGTATGTGTATGAAAGACTTTCAAAATGGCAAAAGAACCCAATGAAGTCTAATAAAACAGAGTATGAAAATGTTTGCTGAAATGATTTCCGGTTCCATTTTGCAATTGAACTTTAAATAATTACTACTTCGACAGTTTGGATACAAGAGCAAAGGCGAATAGTAACAATTACCTGAAAAGACTACTGAATAGGCTGCAGGTGTCTTTGCTTAAGCCAGACATTAAAGAGATTTATAGCACACTGCCTTTTTTTGTTAATATTTGTTCTGAAAAATATTGTTATTTTAACAAAAACTTTAACATGTATTTTATGATTAATTATATTTAATTAATTGAAAAGCTTAAATTTTATGCTTTGATTATGAATGTGATAAATATCAATAGTTAGAACCCACATGCACAGAGCACCCTAGACTCTGTAATGATTTCTAAAGAGCGAAAACAAGTCCTAAGAACAAGCTCGAGAATTACTCTTCTAAATCATTTAAGACAACTATCACCCATTTATGGTTTGTATCTAGTCTCCCCAAAGCCTCATGTAAATTATGAGACAGTCACCACCTAAGGGGCAGCTTGTGACTGATGGGACAGGGCCAAAGAACTAAGTCGGGGCTTGAGGGGTGGGCCCAGAGAGGTGTGAATAATTAAACTGGTGGCCTCTCTTGGAGGGGTAGAGCGGATCATCCTGCACATGGCAATGCCCCAACCTCTCTTCTAGACCCTGTAGCCAGGACAACAGTGTCTCTAAGTCTTGCTATGTAATTCAGGCTGCTTTAAACTATGAAACATCTGGTAACTGTGAGCTAACTAAACCTTTCCTTCCCTAAACTTGAGTGTCGGGTATTTGTCCCAGCAATGAGAAGAGTAACTGAGACACACCCTTTCAAGATAATCCCTCTCCTGTCTTCCCTTGTAGGTAGAGATGATCCACCTGACCTAGTTCTAGTGGAGGAGTTGTAAAAGGAGATGGATATCAAGAAATGATTTTCCTTCCTGAGACTAAGAAAAGTATATAACGAAGTTGCCTTTCCTTACCCCGTCTGCTTCCTGCGTTGGATGTTGGTGAAGCTGTGATGCTTGACCTTTGTAAGCTTCCTTCAGTCCATTCCGGGCTCTCTGACATTGCAGGAAGAAGGAATCAAAGGAAACAGTCCTCTGTTCCATCAGTAGACTTCAGGAAGGCCTGGTTCAGGATTTCTCATGAGTCAAACAAGTCTTTTCACCAGTTTAAGCCATATTGTCCAGGTTTTGGAAGTCTTCCTAACCAGCACCTTTCCTTCTAGGAATATCATAGCAATCCAGTCTCAGTCACCGACTCAGTATGCCCCAAGGCACAGCTGGCAGAGCTTGCTGGGGATCAAACCCCAGTCCCTGCGCCTGCCTAAGAAGACAGTAGTTCGCTGAGCTACTTGCACACCCTCATTCACTGTACTGTTGTTTCCTCGCACCTTATTGTTTTAAAGATCTTTCCTTTTGTGTTCACTAGCTGAAATGCTATTTTCAAGGTCTGTAATTCTAACTTCAGTTTCAGTCAGGTGGTTTTGCCAATTTTCGGTGGAATTTTTTTTTTTTCCCCAGAACTGGAGATTGAACTCAGGCTCTTGCGCTTGCCAGGCAAGCATTTATTCTACTGAGCTAGCTCCCCAGCCCCTCTGGAATTCTTAATGTCCTGGACATCTGCTTGAATCTGGTTCATGCACTCTAGTTCTTTCCTGTATTGCTCATTCACTGCTTCCATCATTTTCTCTACTCCCCCTACATTTTTTATCTGTGTTTTCTTTAGATGGGCTGAGCAATTCTTTAATGTTTGTCATCATTTCCTTTATTTTATTTTATTTTTGTATATTCGGTATAGGGTCTCACTCTGCAGCTCGGACTCATAATGATCTCTCTGTTACCCGCCTCCCCAGAGCTGGGATTACAGGTGTGCTCCACCATGCCTAGTCTTGTGGCTGGCTCAGCGCACATGAGGGCAGGGCCTGTGCAGCTCGTGATGCCTGGTCCCTGCACTTGCCTAAACATGCACTTGGTCAGTTTTATTTCCTTTTTTACCTGCGAGATTAGTTCTGATCAGATTTCATCCATAGACTGATGGAGTTGTTTCTTTAATTCAGTTGGTATCATATTAGAAATTTTAAGTGTGTAATCTTCAAGTTCTTCTACGATCTTGTCTCCTGGATTTGTTTTGAGTATGACCATTAGTTGTGCCATGTCAACCTGACTGGATTTTAAAAATACCCAGCAGGTCAGTCAAGCACACTTCTGAGGTGTCTGGAGAGTATTTCTAGGGATGACAGACATGTAGGCTGGCCAACTGAGGGGAGAGGGCCACCTCTGAGTGTGTGCTGGTCCAATGGGCTTGTAGCATAAGTGTAAAAAATAGAGTAGAAATAGGAAGTCTGAGGCATTTTTTGGAGCTCTATTCTGCTTTTGTAGGTGTGTTTTGCTGCTGCTGTTGCCTCCAAACATTATGTTTTGATTTCTTCAACCTTTTAATGTGGACTTATTCCAGTCAAACCTGAAAGAATTTCTAGGCCTTTATCTTCAGATCAGAACTGCATCCGTGAGCCCTCTTGTTCTGCCACCTTCAGCTTCTTGGGCTGAGCAGCTGCTGAATACCTAGGTTCTCCACCACAGATCTCAACTGTGAACTCTCCCACCTCTGACTCTGTAAGCCAATCCTTTAAGCCCCCATCCACAATATCTCTGTAAGGGCTGGCGGTATAGCTCAGCAGACTAAGCACTTGCCTAGTGAAGCGCAGGGGCCAGAGCTCGGTTCCTGGCCCTGCCTGCCACACCAGCCCCGCTCTCAAGCTTGCTGAGCCTAAGATGGAGTCCAGATGTGGCAGTGTACCTATAATCCCAGCACTTGGGAGGTAGAAGCAGGAGGATCACTAAGAGTCAGTAGTCAGTAGTGAGACTCTGTAGAAAAAAAAAAAAAAAAAAAAAAGAAGAAAAAAACATGATATCTCGGTAGATTCCGCTTCTCTAGAGAACCCAAACCAAAACAATACTTTGAAAAGTTTTGGGCTTGCAATAAACACTCAGTAAATGTGAATGATTATTATAAATTCATTGTGAAGCTCAAATGAGATAACGTATGTACCCTGTGTAGCCTTGTCCTGGCTTCCATGAAAACCTATAGGTGAGAAATCTTTCTCAATAATCTCTACATGTGAATCTGACTCAGAGCACACAGTGGAGTTCATTTTGTCATGCTTGGCCCAATTGAAATAGCCAGATAACTAGGCAGTTTAACTGCTATTACTATAATAAGAAGGAAACAATTATTATTTTTTGAGGGCCAAAGACAACTTCAAAGGAAGTCACATTACATTTATTTGTACTTGTGATATTCCTAAGGGAGAATCATTCAAAACATCTATAATCTCAATGAGGGGCCCGGCAGGATGGCTCAGTAGTCTAAAATGCCTGCTTAGGAAGCTTGGGTGGCTGCAGGGACCGCGGTTCTATCCCCAGCACCACATGCTGCGCCAGCCCTGCCCTCAGGGTAGGCTGAGCTGGCCATAAAAATAAATAAATAAACAAACAAACAAAAGTTCTGAAACAAGAAAAAAATAATAAATATACATATATATATACATATATATGTATATATATACATATACATATATATAATCTCAATGAACAATGTAGTTGTTTTCTATTTGAAGCATTATTATTTTAAGGTGCCAGTTTACTGAATACTTAGCTTTCATGCACGGATAGAATGTTACCTACTAGAAAACTAGAAAAATAAAACAACCATTCAGAAAACTGAAATAATAACAAAAGTATTTCTGAGCGCTTAAAAATAGTAGAGGGGGAGAAAAATGTAAGTGGTGGGTACACAGGTTAATGTTAGTTGAACAAAAAAATAGGTGTCACCTGACTTCAGACCTTAAAGTCAAGAGTGGTGTGGCTGTTCTGTGAGCCCAAGGCAACAAGTATGTGTGAAGTCTGTACTGGTACCCAGAAGTTTTATTTTGTACTGACCAGGCTATGCCAAACACTACATTCTGGGAATCTCTTCTTTTAGAAAAATTACACACTCAGGAAGACTTTGATGCATCATAGTTACACTACCCCCAGTTATTTTTTATCTCCATAATCTGCTGATGCCTTGTTCTGGTAAAAGTTTCACCAGGGCCCTTTTCTAGTTACTTTTCTTATTGCTGAGACGGAATATTTTACACACAAAGTTGAAGGAATGAAGGTTTCTTTGGCTCACAGTTTGCAATGGTTTCAGTCCATAATTAACTGTCTCCCAGGCAAGGTGGCATGGCAGAGAGGCATCCTTTCATACCGTGGCAGACAGAAGGCAGCAAAGCATCCAGCAGTAAGTGACAAGTGATGAGCAGAAACCCTCCACCTGTGCCTTGCATCCCATCCAGGGTACCCTAAGGCTGCTTAACACTCACATGCATGGTGGGGCAGACTTTATTGCGTCAATGCACTATCATCACAAGCCCTAGATGCAGCCACCACTAAAAGCCCCCAGCTATGCCGCATGAGCTGCAGGGGGACATCTAGACACAAGCCATAGCAGGCTTTTAGCAATGACTAGAAAAGTCCCTGACAAACTTAGAGGAGCATCTCAAAGAAGATATCTGTGTAGGGATATTTTAGAGTCCCTATTTTATCTTCTATCAGTATCTCGGGAGCAAGCCTTAAAAATGATGAAGTAAAGCAGTAGAATCTGGGCGACTGGAATCCATTCTCAGCTATTTTGACAGAAGCCCCGCAAAAGAAAAAATGAATACTGGTAATTATCCATATGAAGATCCAGGTGCTCAGGCCTTGGATATTAGTTAGGAAGTAAGGGAGCATGGGAGGTAGCTGCTTGGGCCTGACGGTGATCTCTAGGACTCACCAGTGGAAAGGCCTCTAGAGAACTGGTGCCAGGCAATCCAAGCAGAAGCAAGTGTTCTGGAGTTAGACAGACCCTGGTTTGAAATTCACCTCTGACATATACCTGCTATAGGGCCTGAGCATGCAAACAAATTAATCTGTGTTTCAATTCCCCATTTTATTTTTTTAAAATAAAAGCAGTATTTTCGAGTTTTCTTGACCAATCACTGCAACTATGCCCATGGTAAATTCTTGGCTGCTGTCATAAATTCCATGCCCTAATTTTATTATTTTGTGTGAAAATCCTATGGTTGTTAGAGTTGAGCACTGACTTGATTGACTTTTGGATCCATCCAGGGTATTGGTGGGACACATTTCCCTCATGCCTAGGGAGGTCACAGAGGCATGACTTTTTGCTCCTCATTCCTACCTCATTCTTTATCCCTTTTTCAGGCACTATTGCCCTGTTGTGTCTTGTGACCACCTCAACTAAGTATTTTTCCTCTAGTGTATCCTTCTGCTGTGGTGTTCTTGCCCTGGTCCCAAATGGCTATGAACTGAATCTCCTAAAATTGTGAGACAAATTAAATTTCTCCTTTATGATATTGTGGCAGATATTGTGCGCAAAGACAACAAAACTGATGGCCTTATGGAAAACATGAAAGTTGTCTGGAAATATATGCGGGGTTATCATGCAAAAGTATGGTTCACTTTTCCTAATTAAGAATTAAAATAACAATACTCAGTACCTATGTAGAGCTCTCTAGTTCATAATGTGCTTTTATATACACTAAGTCTCTGCATGGAACTAGAAGGATGGATAGGAGATATAAGAAGAGGGATATGAGAAGAAGGATATTAGATGACAGAGCAAAATTGCTTTCTTTACCACAAGTCCTATCTTGAGACCTAAAGCCTCTGGTGTGACAAAGAGCAATCTGGCTTATCCCTGGAATAACAGAAGTGGGTTGGACTGAGCGACAGGATCAATTTACATTGTTTGATGTGCAGTTCAGAGCAATAGAGAAAAAAAAAAATTAGGCAGCCTTCCCTGATACAAATCTCAGCCTCATTACTGAATAGCTGTGTGACCTTGGGCAAAATTACTGAACCTCTCTGAGCCTTAACTACCCACTCTTTCCATTACAGTTAGTCCTGCTTCCTACATCAGAAAAGTGAAGAGCAATCAGCGAAGTGGTGTTCGATGGAGCACAGCACATGCAAAGGACTCAGTAAGTATGAGGCATTTTTAGCTAAAATGGAGTGATGACAATTTTGAAATATTTCAAAAGCATGAATGCTTTCTTATCCTTTAACTTTTGCAAGTTATTAACATATCACAAATATAGTTTTAGTAAATATTACTCAACTAAACATTCATCTGCATGGTTTCACATGCTGTCATCTGATCATTCTTATTTTTTAAAAAAATCAGGAGAGGTAAAGAGCACAGAAAGGCTTCCATCCGCACAGCGCTGTCTGTCTCATGCATTCTGTCACTGCTTCCTCAGCGATAGTCACCTATGATGTATAGTAACACACAGTACTTAACAGATCAAGAGGCTTGATATGGGCTTTTAGCAATAAATCCATGGTCCAAGAAGGGGGAATTTTCTTACAACCTTTTCTCCCCAAAGAGCTATTAATAAAAAATAACTCAGAGGATATATTTCTACTAAACCAAGATTCCTGGGATGTAAACCCTAACTCGAGCCCTGCTGAGCCCTTCATCCCCACTGAAAAAGTCTGGAATGATTGATGAATCCTGCCAAGAGACTGTCACACATTTTGCCTTGTGCCATTATGTACATTTCATCCGTAGTAAACTTTAATGTGGATATCTTTCAAGCTCTACCTGGAAATGCACAAGCTTAAAGGAAGCCTTTCAATTTAATAGCCTTGCAATCTGAGCCCTTATTCTGCATCCACTGTGAGGGCACTTAGTGGGAACAGAGAGAGATATCCACCTCTCAGCAGATCTGATGCACCCACCCAAACCCAAGCCCACAGCGTCCTGTAAACTTGGTCTCAAGAGTAGAAAGTCTAGAAGGCTGATGTCAACAGGAATGTCTCGTGATTGATGGTTAATTTAAAAGCCCGCCATAAAAAAAAGAGAAACTCAAAGGAAAAGTTGAATTCACCTGAGCTCATTATAGCTAGTAATGGTTTTATACTTTGCATAAAACATAGTGGAACAAGTGAGATTTCATGTACCAGACTGTGGCTAGCCATTCTACTCCTGATAGCAATTTGCTCTTTAGCCAGAGAGAGGCTCTTGAGTTTAGGACAAAAGACAAATTCAAATAGAAAAAAACATGAAAGAAATAAATAAACGATACTGCAGTTGGAGCTCCTGGACTTCATTCAATTCCTATTAACAGTTTTCTGGTATTTTGAGCAATTTATTTGTAACAAAACAATCAATTTTCTTGGAATATTAGATCTTGAGAAAGATATACACATTTAAAGTTTATTCAAAGTATCACTAAAATAAACGCATGCTATGACAGTTACTGATACCCTTTGCTTCAGTTGTCAGTCTTGTTTAGGACACTGTGACAGACTTGGTGCTGTTAATTGAGTCCACCTTGAATAATTCACTTGCTGCCTGGGGGCAGAGAGAAGGGGGACACATTTCTGTTTCCTGTAGTGAGTCCATTGAGATGCGGTCCCAGCTGTAAAGGAAGAGACTAGTAATCTATGTATCCAGAAGCAAAAAGCAACAGCCAGCGGTGGCCTCACTTTTTCAGGGATTTGAATGCACAGTTTTCCCCTAGGCCAAAAGAAATTGCTCTCTAGCTGGTCACTACACCCTGGAGAATTCATAAGAAATTATTTTCCTTTCTTCAGAATATGTACATGACCAAGAAAAATACTTTTTCTCACAAAATCTAGGCCTAGGTTGAGTAGGAAAAGGGTATATATTATAGCTTGCTAGTTTTCAAAACTAAATTAAAAGTAAATATTTTTAATTTTTTTTCTTTGTACAGGGTCTCAATACACAGTTTGGGTGCCACATGGTAGGGCTCTGCCACATGCACAGAATGCCTAGGGGTGGAGCCAGCATGGCATATGGTACCTGGTATTGAACTCCAGTTCCTGAACTTTCCTATGAAGTCATTTAGTCCACTGAGCTATCTTGCTGGCCCTGAAAGTAAACATTCATAAAGGAAATTTTAAAATATACGTTTGAAAGAGCACAGTAAACAATTCCAGAATTGGACCAGGATTAAAATTACGTTTCTTACGTACAACACTGTTTCTGTACATATTTGTTAACAAATACCAATTCATGTTGTCTTCTTTCCAAGGAAAACCATCCTTAAGTGCAGTACAGTGTCTCTCTTCTGTGAACTGGGAAATGGTTAAGACCTTTGGGGAAAAGGGAAGCGGGCAGCCAGCTGGGAAATTTAAAACATCATTTGGAGAACACAACGTCTGTTCTTCCCAGCTCCATAATCTTTGCAGTTAAAGGGTCAAGTCATGCTGTGCCCCATGTTAAAACATGAAATGACTCTGTACATGTATAAGTAAATGATCAGACTCTAATTGACATTTCTAAGTCCTCTCTAGGTAGTAGATTCCTTGTTAACAAGCTACAATATTTGACACCAGTGATACAGGATCCTCAGAAGAGGAATTTCAAGTCTGCTTCTAAATTCGTTATTTAGTAATTGAACCTGAAAACTTTCTTCTAATACCTGCTCCTATAGACTGATATACAGGAAAGTTAACAAGAAAAGGTTTTGCGTATAGATAAGGCTGGAAATAAAAAACAAAATAGTCTCAAGGAAGAAAAACTAGATTCTCAAAAGCATGTCTGTCTTTGCAGAAATGACAGATTTCTAGGACTGAGGCAGCAAATATTCAACAAGAATACAAAGCATCCTGTAGTGGCAGAAAGCAAGGAAGTGTTAAAAAAAAAAAAAAAAAAAAAAAAAAAAAAAAAAAAAAAAAAAAAAAAAAAAAAAAAAAAAAAAAAAAAGATAAGACAAAACAAAAAACAAGACTAGTGGAGGATATGAAAGGGACAAAAGTCCCAACAAATATAGTTGCTTCTGGCCAAAGCTGGAAGGGTTTGGTTAGAAAAGTAATACCGAATTAAAGCACAAAGTAGAAAATAAATATCCATGTGTCTACCCTGACATAAAGCTAAGCAAACATAAGAAGAGGTAAATGATAAAACACTTTCCAGAATTTGAAATAAAAAGCCAAACGAGTCTCTAATATTTCTAACCATTTCAGTGTCAGAACCAAATCTCCAAAAGTCAGTCTAATCACCATCCAATCAATTGGAAAAAAAAAAAAAAAAAAAGCTCTAGTTCACTCTTCACCATATAGAGTCTCATCTCAGTCTTTGGTCATGGAGAAAATTTAAAAATGAGGACAGTTCTGTAGGAGGATCTATCCTCCTTGTGGAGAGCACATGAATAGACTTGCACATTACACCACAAATTTCCGTTACTAAATAAAACCACTTAATATTCCGCCTCTCAATTCCTGTGGCTCAGGAGCACCTATAAGCCCTAAGGACATGGCTGAAGACAGGGGAAGCACCTCTCTGGGTCTTTCATGCTGGGGGAAAGTCAAAAAGTTAATTAATTTCCTGCCATTTCCACCAGTCACTGCTCACAAATCTCCACCAACTTCCTGTCTTTCTTGACTTCATTCCTCTTCGTCTGTAGGCACTGGGGCAGGCCCTACCATCCCATTCCTTGGATTTAAAGTATGTCTTTTTGTGCTCTTTTTAAGCAATATGGAGAGAAAATTTCTTCTTATTATAAAGCTCTTATAGATAGGGCTTCTAAAGTCATAATTCAACTTCATATCTCTGCACATAAAGAATTAGAAATTTAGTAAGGCTAAATGGCCAACATAACAAGAAATGGGAATCTCAATTCACTAGACAGATAAACAGACAGATAGATGTTTATATATGTAGAAATTTCAAAATTTTTGATGTCATTCTTAAATTCTGTATAAATATCTATGTAGATAATTCATATATAAAGGCCCTCCTCCAGCAAACTATACCAGCATCTATTCTACCTAATGCTCAAATTTTACTCATCTTATACCCAGGGAAATCCATCTGATCCCTTACTGGCTATTAGAAATGTAGAGAGAAGTTAGAGAATGAACAAGGGGGGATAAGAATCAGGGAATTTTCAAGCCAGAACAAAGCAGCTTGAATAATTTTCCTTTTAAATATTGTGACATTGTCACCATGGCAGAAGTTATTTTCTGTGTGATCACTAGTAATTAAATTATTTCACCACATTTTGCAGAAGTAAACAAGTGTAGCACCTAACAAGAAAAAATACTGTGATACACATGGAAATATATTACCTTGCAATGCTTTAATCAATTACAGCCTTGACGGCTGGTCTGGTTGGCAGGGCCCTGGCACCTCTAACCTCCTGGCCCTGTTAATATCTGATGCTATTTGATCTCAGAATCTAATTTGGGATTGTCAGTAATTAAAATGCATGAAGCTGAGCCCAGCATTAACCTCAGGTTTTCCCTTCTGGATCCTGACTCATTCTTGTGAAAAGCTCTTCACCTCAACCAAATGTAAAAGACTACTTTGGGTATTTAGCTGTGTACAGGCTCAGCAATAGACAGAAGAGGTATCCTCACCCTTCATATTCCCATTTTAAAGATGAGGCTGCAGAAAACACCACTCAGCTAATAACCCTGCAGCACCCATAACATTGTGAAAGAAATGAATAGTTAAGCTATATCTAAATCATCCCTTTTACAGGCATTAAAAGTAATATTTGTTCACAAAAAAAGTAATATTTGTGAAGATTGAGATAACATGAAATAAAATTAATATAGTGGTCTCCCGCTTGTAACTTTCCTACTTATGGTTTTCCTTACATATTGTTAATCAGCTTAAAAATATTAAACGGAAAACTTCAGAAACAAAAATGTCCTAATTTTTTTATAAATAAATAAATGAAACAAAAAGGTCCTAAGTGCTAAACTGTGCAACATTATGAGCAGCACAATGAAATCTGTCCCTGTCCCACTCCTTCCTGTCTAACATGGGAATTACCACTCTGCCCAGTATGTCTGAGCTTCATCTGCTCCCAGCCTGTTATTCACTTGGTGCCTTGCCTTGCGCATAAGGTTGGTTGACACAATACCATAGTACTTTACAAGTTACTTACTTTACTTAATATCCCCAAAGAACAAGAGTGAAGATATTGGCAACAATATATTACAGTGTATTGTTAGTATTTTTTTCTATTTCATTATGAACTATTGCTGTTAATTTCCTAATGTGCTTAATTGATAAACTTTATCCTAGGTATGCACATATAAGGAAAAATCCATGGCTCTAGATATTCACTGGGGAGGGCCAGCCAAATAGCTCAGCAGACTAAAGCACTTGCTTAGGTAGGTGCAGAGACCAGGGTTTGAACCCCAGCTGCTCTGCTGGCCCCGTCCCTGGGACACACTGAGACAATGACTGAGACTGGGCATGAGGATGTGTGCCTGGAATCCCAGCACTTAGGAGGCTGAAAACAGAAGGATCACTATGAGTCTTATCTGTGTAGTGAGACCCTATAAAACCTGCACTAAATACATAAAAGGAAAAAGGTATTCACTGGGGGCTTCATAATGTATAACCCATACATAAGAACTCATATGGTCACACAGGCACATATGATCACATGTATGACATACACTATGATAAACCATGCTAACGATGAAAAAACACTACAATGACATATATCTCATAATAGCAACATTACAAGGTGTTGGAAGTTTTTCTGCTTTTTAAATTGTTTGTAATTGCCATGTTTTCCACTACAAGAATAGAAAAACAACATAACCTTAAAGAGTATTTTATTTTCAATTTTAAAAAGATGACAAATCTTAGATGATCCTAGCCAGTGTCTGTTATCTGCCCTCTCAGCCGAATCTCTGTAACACCTCCCTTCTATTCTCCTGGTTGGTAGGAGACCCAGCACAAATCTGATAGAACTCGAGATGATCTACTTCCATTCTTTGAATTTCACCTGGGGCCTTACACTGAAAATAACACAATCACATGACTTTCTGTTTGCTCCCAGCTTGCCTACTGGCTTGGCTTAGCACTCTTCCCGTGGCATTTATTGAATGAGTAATACTCATGGTGAAGTCTATAAATTTATATGACAAATCAAGGAAATGTTTCCTCACAAAGCTTTAAGAGGCAATATTAATTAAATGCGTCTTTTCACATGGGATCATATAATAACTATTGCTGGGGTAATTAAGAATGAAGACATAAACTCATTAGGTTCATACTGCACAGATGAAAATGATCAGAAGTTATTGACTCTTCTTACTATACTGCCTCCAGCCATTCAAAGAATATGCAGTCAGCTAAGATGTCATGTGGTAGAGGTTTGAGTGAAAAGTCTATGTTCCTTTATTTTGGGTGGAAATTCAGTAACAAGTTAATTCAGGAAGTCTTCTCATTTATAAAAGCCATTTAATTTTTTTAATTAAGTGAGTATGTCTGGCTTTCCTGCTTATCATTCAGTTTTCACAAATCTTCCCAACCCCTGTCTTGTCCTTCAACATGTTAGGTTTCTAAAGGAGACAAAGAGGAAGCTATCAAGACACTCGGATGTCCAGCAGCTTTCCTATGTGTGGCTCGGTGCCTACTCCTCATCCTTACTCCAGGGTAATGCCTTGCATTCATAATAGAGCTCCTCTAAGCCTCTAACTCAGAGGCCTTTCCCCTTCCTGTTCTCCTTTAGAGTTTCTTATCACCCTCTAAGCAATGAGACACTCACTTGAAATCATGGAACTGTGCTTACATTTGACTCTAAGACTCCAGAGAGCTATGGTTTCAGTTTCACTTTGCTAGAAAATGTCTGTGCAATGAAAGCAAAGCATCTTAAGGCTTTTTCACCTACTACGTTTTTAAATATCCCTCTTCATAGAATGAAATGACATTGTTGCTTCTTTTAGAATAAAAGCATGGCTAAAAGGATCTACAGAATGTCCCAAATAATAAACATGGAATAAAAAGAACCTTGTCAATAGACTACTATTTCTTAGTATATGCTTTCGAAGTCTATTTTCAAATTTTGCCCTAGTTACTTTTCTCTTATTTCTCAGACAAAATACTATTGCCCAAAGCTAAGGGAGGAAAGGTTAATTTAGTTTAAAGTTTATAGGTGTTTCAGTCGATAGTCAGCTGGCTCCAGAAAAAGATAACTTTGCTGAATAGCCCATGCAGAAGAATGCATTGTGAATATTAGACAACATCATCAACAACCGACTTTAACAGAAGCTTTTGTACCCTTTTGATACTCTATGTAAGCTTCTGGAATGAGGGTGGTTCCAAACAAATCAATAAACTAATCACACACTTAATCCAAGCATCACTCTCTAATTCTAGCCACCTCTGAAAAATCCCTTTGATTGTGTGAGGCTTGTCAGGGGGTGCGGGGAGAACTAAACACAAACTATAACATTCTACCCCACTCCCTAAAGACTCAAGCACATTCCTTTATGCGAAAGACATTTAGTCCATATCCAAGTGGCCAAAGTCCCGTTACTACATTGCTGAAAGACCTCCTCTGAGATTTAAGGCAAATTCTTAGAGCTGTAAGCACTTGGACAAATCAAAGGAAATTAAACACTTCTAACATTCAGCGGCATAAGATAGATATTATCATTTCAAAAGTGGTTACAAATAGGAGCATACAAATGAATGGAACCAAACAATGTCCAAAATCCATCAGGACAAACATTAAATCCCATGGTACCACTTTCAGTATTCCCCAAAATTTACAGCAACTTTTGAACTCAAAAGGGTAGGCAACTCCACCTCTATGGCACTGCCTGTGATTGCAGCTCCCCTTGGTTTTCTCCTGGACCACGTATGTTCCCTATTGTAGTTTTCCTCAGATTATCCACATTCCTGTCCTCTCCAAACTTCTTGGGTCTCCAGTGCAACTTCAGCTTAGCACTCATAGCTTCAAATACTGCTTTCTCAGGGGCGCATTGCCTGGCCTTTTGGTCCTTCTGAAATCTGGACAGAAGCCTTTCTGACCACACAGTTCTGGGATTCTGCATGCACCTAATACCAGTGCCATGTGGCTGATGCCAATGTCTACTGCCAGCTGGAGCAGCAGCCAGGGTTTTTTTCTTTTTTGGCTATGGGAATCAAATGCCTAGGAACCAAACCTCAAGGAACAACTCCACTAAGCCATTGCCATTCTGGAATATGGTGCTGTGGGCCTGTCTTCTCAAAGCAAAGTTTTTCACGTTGGCAATTTTGAGGCTGCAAAGAGTGGAATCCTAATGCTTTTTGTGATACCCTCAGGGATTCTTTTCTATTCTCTTGTTCTTTCTCAGCAATGAAGATCACTGCTCTATCTTTAAAGGCAACAGATTTATAGGAGCTTCTTTCCTGGTCAAACTCACAAAACTTTAAATTATTCTTCTGGGCTCTTTGCTCATAATTATCAACATAACTCTAACTAAAGTCCACAGTTGTGGCCATGAAAGTACCTCAACTTTCAACAACCTTGAAATTTTTTTCTACAAGATTAGTCTGACACTATTAACTTGACTCCCTGGGTACAAGTAAAATGCAGACAAGATTTCTGCCAAATCAGAACACACAATAAAACAGTAACAAAAATAAAAGGAGTGTAGCATCCACTTCGGTCCTTCTTCCCAGAAGAAACCTCCTGAATCTTGTCTTTTCTGGCTTTCTGGTCTTCTGAGTTCTGACCAGAGTCTCCCATACAGTATATAGACTATAGCATTCTCAGGCTGATCTTTCAACTGGCATTTCCAAAACTTTCCTAAAACTTTTTCCAAAACTTTTCCCTGCCCTTTATGCCAAGATAGTTCTAAAAGCTCTTTATGCTGAGCCACATGGCTAGATAATGTTAAAGTAATGACCCCACTCCTGGTACCAAAATCTCTCTTCGTTATTTTTCTGCAGTTGCTTAGACAAAAATATACGACACTCAAAGTTAAAGAAGGAAAGGTTTCTTTAGCTCACTGTCTGTAGCCATTTCAGTCTGTAATACTCTGGACCAAAGCAAGGTAGCATATGGCAGAGGAACAACCTTTCACTGCAGTGGAAGACAGGAAAAACAACAAAAAGAGCAATAACCAGCCACTTTTTGTACTTTATATTATATGTAGTCTATTGGGATTATTATGATGCCAATACAATCAATGGAAGTAACCACCAATCACCCACCTTTAATCTCAGTGTATTGAATCCCAGAAATGAACTATGTATGAATTACACACACTGTATTCAGCCATCTTTAAAAAGCTCCATCCAAAACAGCATGAGGTTTTGGTGGGCACCCAGACACAAATCGTAAAAATGTCATTGATTAAATAAAGACTAAGAAAATAAATGAGAGTAAGAGAGACAGAAAGAAGATAGAAAAGAGAAAGAGAGACAGAGGCAGAGACAGAGACAGAGACAGAGAAAGTGGTGTCTAAGTATTATCATAGAAAAATTAAAGATGATCACAAAATGACCTCAAGGACAAGCTATATAGCACAGCTTCCAAACTATCAGAGCAAACCAATGGGAATAAGTAAAATTCTATCAAAGGCATGACAGGTAAAAAACTGCATTGTGAATTGAAAATCAGACAGACAGTAGAAATGTGATTTATTTGTTTTTTTTAAGTCAATAGAGTTTATTCAAGGAACTATTTGATTGAACAAAAAATACAACTTATTTTCTACTTAAAAAGAGCTAAAAGATAGTATTATAGAAAACTTGAGAATAAAAAATGATGAAGATAATTATAAGAAACATTTAGATGCATTTTAGTTATAGTACCACAATAAAATAACTTTTTTTTTCAGTACTGGAGATTTACCTCAGGATCTTGTACTTGCCAGGCAAATGTTCATTCTACTGGGCTATCTCCCTAGCCCCAGTAAAACAACATTTACAGAAAAAAAAAAAAAAAAAAAATATATATATATATATATATATATATATATATATATGTATATACATTTATGATGAAAGAAAAGCAACTATGAGGAGAGGAGATCACACAAAAGAAGCTGGGCTCTCAGTTCAATCTCACTGGAAGAAAGTAACCACAGACAGCTAAGAGGAGGCCTTGTGAATTTGGATGTAGGAGGGAAATATAGGGGCTGCCATAAGCTGGGCAAAGCCCAGAAGGACTCTTCTCTTCTTTCGTAGACCCGGAAGGGAGTGTGGCTCCACTGACACCTGGACATCCAGCCTCCAGAACTGGGAGAGAAAAGATTTGTTTTTCTAGGATACCCAGTTTGTGATACTTTATCATGGAAGCCATAAGAAACAAATACACTAATGAACTCACTAAATAAAGTTATAAAAGTAATTAAAATACTCAAAGAACGTATTAAGTGGAAATAATGATAAGCTAATATGATTAATAAATAAAATAATGTATAATAATAAAGTTATTAAAAAGCAATAATTAGCAGGCAAAATAGCTTAGTGGGTTAAAGTGCCTGTAAGCAGGGGCTGGGGGTTCAATCCACAGGGCCTTTTGTGTCATCCTCGCCCCTGGGGCATACTCAGACGACAACTGAGACTGAGGGTGATGCCACGCATGTGTGTTCCCAGTTCTTGGGAGGCTGTAAACAGGCGGATCACTATGAGTCCAATCTAGCAGTGAGACTCTGAATATCCCATAGACCCTTCCCTAAAATACTAATAATACTAATAATAATAAGAAGAATAAGAATAAAAATAATATTCAGTGGTCATGAACTAAATGTGTAACTTTTCACTTCATAATATCCTACTATGGAACATTCTGGTATAACCATTATGCAATATCCTTTAAATAAGCATCTTTCACATATGAACTATGCAATGATTGAAACTAGAAAATTAATTAGGCACAACATCATTTACTAATCTACACATCTACTTTGAATATCACAAACAATCCACTAATGCCCTTCAGTCTGAACCAGGATCTAATCCAAATTCACATGTTGCATTTAATTATTGTATTTCTTATTCTACTCCATTCTGACAAAGTTCCATAACTTTGGTTTTGATGATTGATAATTTGAAGGAGTACAAGCAAGTTATTTTGTAACATATTCTTTAATTAGAGCTTACCTAATATTTACTCATTAAATTGAAGTTATACATTTTGGCAGCAATATACAGAAATGATGTAATAAGATGAATATATCTCATTACTGGTGATATAAATTATTATCATTTTGTTAAAATGGTAAAGATGGTTTCTCCACTGGAAAGTTACCTTTCCCTATTTGAAGTCAATGAATGCCTGGGGAGAAAACAAATTGAGACAGTGCCAATTGCTGCTTAGTTAATCATTTCTCTCTTATTTTTATGTCTGTTGATGATTCTTCACAGTTATTATTGTGTTTTTTGTTGAATCGTGATTTTTCACTGCATCATTACATTTTGTTTATATTTCATTAAGTATAATTTATTACTTTATTAAAAGCCCGCCTTAAGGAAAAACTGTCCCTTCTCTGCTGATGTACTTAACTTATTTGTGTATATTTTCTCATATTTAGTGGGTTGTTCAGCCTATCTACACTGAAAAAAACTGCAAAAGCTTTGTATGGAAGAAAACATTAATGGTGTGGCTAAATAATCAACTGATATATATATATATATATATTAACATGTGCATGTACATGATTTTAATCAGATGCCTCAGTGAAAGCTGAGAATAGAAATTCAATTATACCAGCAGAAATACTGCCAGCTAAGACTAAAGGAGACAGAAATAGCACAGTGAGATAAAGGAAAGCTATCAGACTTCTTGGATTCCACAGAAGAGACTATACAGCTGTCTAGTCCCAAATATACTATCTTTCAAGAAAAGGGAAGAGTGACCCTGAAACTGATGGAAAGATCACAAGGATTTTCAACCCTTCCAGAGGCCCAGGTTTAAGGCTGGTTCCTCTTTGGTTACAGTAAGTGTGACTCCTGACCAGCAAAGCCGTGGAAGGACTGCTGCTTCTGTCTGTCTTGAAGGGAGGGCCGTCCTCCAGAGGTGTGGGAGCGACATGCCACCCTCATGAACCTGGAGTTCAGGGCAGCACATCTAAGAAGCATATTCCTGTGACATCAGATGTAATGGAATTTATCTTGCTGGAGTTTGGACTTGGTAATACCAATCTTTTCTTCTTTCTCATTTCTCCCTTTTCAGCTCAGAACATCTAAGCTTCTAAGCTATACCTGTCATATCACTGTACTTTGGAATCATATAACTTGTTTGGCTTCACAAGTTCAGAGGAGAGGAGGAATGTGGCCTGAGGATACAGCATACCACATGTCTCACCTATATCTGATTTCAATGATAGTTAGATGACACATGGTACTTTGGCGTTTATAGATGATCCTGGAAAGAATGAGATGCTGAGGGCTATTGAAGCGGAGTAAATGTATTTTGCAAGAGAGACACATGAATTTGGACATGGGCAGGAGTGGAAGATTATAACTTGAGTTTCCTCAAAAAATGACCCTTTATAACACTGATGACCATTGTGGATGCTTTTGGATTAAGAAATAATTGAGACTAAATGAGGTCAAAAGGGGGGAATGTGTTAGAATTAGTGACCTTATTAGGAAAGAATCGAAGGATCAGAGAAATCTGTCCTGCCCAACTTCTTGAGACACAATAAGGAGGTGGTCAGTAGAAGAGAGGAAGAAATACCTGACTTCAAACTGAACCCACCAGACCCTGATCTTGGGCTTTTGTTCTAAGTAACTGTGAGAGAGCATAGTTCTATTGTTTAAAGCTATTAGGGGCTGGGGAAGTAGCTCAGTAGAATGAGCACTTGCTTGGCAAGCACAGGGTCCTGAGTTCAATCCCTGATATTGAAAAGAAAAAGAAATCTTACTGTGTAAAGCCATTCAATCAGTGGTATTTCAGATATAATTTCCCTCAAAATAGTGTTGGACAGAAGTAGTAGAGTGTAAAGCATTGTTTTTGATATTAGGCCAGAAGTTTTAGGTATTTTATCTTATAATATATATTTGTTGTGAGTTTTACATGGGTGTCCATCACAAGATTATAGATATTCACATATAAACTTAGCTTGTTGGGTGCTTTTATTATAAAAGTATGTTGGGTTTTCTTAGACACTTTTTTTCTTGTCACTAAGAATCAAATTCAGGACCTTGTGCTTGCCAGGAGGTGCCTGTGTTACTGAGCTATATGCCTGTTTCCTTAGGTACCTTCTTCTGCATCTATAGAAATTATTGTGTTGGGGCAGGGGAGATAGCTCCATAGCACAACTGCCTGCCTGGCAAGTGCAAGGTCATGAGTTCAAACCCCAGTCCTGCACAAAATATCATTATGTGGTTTCTGTCTGCCACTCTATAGATACAACATACTACACTATTTTATTATCATATGTTAAGTGAGCACTGTACTCATGAGTGCCACTTGATCATGGGGTATAATCTGTTTTCATATGCTACTAGATGTACTTTGCTTGTATATTGCCTGTAGTTCTTTGTAATTTGGTAGATAGAATACAACTCAAATGAGTATGGCTAATTCATCATGCTCTTATAATTGTGAAATCTAGTTATAATAGTCAAATATATACTACACCTGCTAAAAATACAGAAAGGTTTGTCAGTTATTTTATATGAACTTTTAAAACAAATTGGAGTGTAAACTTTATTCTATTTGCTTAGCCACATGACATAGAGGACAAAGATTTTTATTCTCCAGACCTTAGTTTCCACATATATAAGTTGGAGATGATCAAAACTACCTTCCAAACTTTCTGTGATAAAGAAAAGATTTACTCTGTGTAAATTGTCCCATTCAACTTGTTTAATAATAATTGTTTAGCAAATCCAAGCTTCGCCTCTGCTCTTTCCCTGCCTACTCTTTCCCCGTGAAGAATATTGTGGGTGGGTCCTAATTATAGACAAAGGCAAGGCCAAACATCCAACTTAGACCACAGTGCCGCTGAGACTGGGGTATCATCTCTGGCATTTGAGATATTCCCATGGACCATTTTCTCTGCATCCATTTGCCTCCTCAGTGGGAATTAAATTTAAGGCCACTCAGTCTTCTGTTAATGTTTCCACTCTGCTGCTTATCAGCTGTGTGATCTTGGATAATTCATTTTACCTCTCTGTTCTCATTAATAAAATATGTCAGTAATCTTTGTCTTTATTGAGTCATTATGAGAAGTAAATATCACATATGTGAAGTTCTTAGCACATAGTAGATATATAATACCTGAGAAGCACAGTTACTATTATCATAATTATTTCTCCTATTCTATCAATGCATAAAAGTGTCTTCCTTATATCTACCAGAAATCAACACGGATACATATTTTACCCTGCACTTTATCATCCTCATTAACAGAGCATTTACAAAATGTTTGCACAATGTTGATTATAATTACAGAGCAACCAACTGAATTTTCAAATGGATATGCAACTCTCAGTTCTTCTTAATGGATAGTTCCTTTTCCTACTTTCGGTTTACTCAAGATTAGAGAAGAATTGAACCTTCAGTGCCCAGTGGATACTAATAAACACAGCTTTTACTAGGATCAGCTGCCTAAACTCAACTCTTAAAAGCAAGGAAGTTATTGACCTGAGATTTATTTCAGCTTGTTTCACAGAACAGCAGCAAGCCTTGGCTCTAAACCTGTCTCAGTTTTTCTCCAAGTGCCCTGTGAATTATTGACAGGCCTAATTAACCCAGCAATTGCTTAGTGATAATTACCATCTTTGCTTAAGCAGCAAATCTAATTCTCAGGTCCATATTTGCTAAGAAACATAGAAAAGGCAATGCAACAGTCACATCCAAAATCAAGAGCCCTACCTAAAATAAACTTCCAGTCAATGAAGCCATTCTATCTCTCAAAAAGATACCTGTCAACTTTTTTCAAAATTAACCTTCTAAAGCCAGGTGTGGTGGTGTACGCCTATAATCCCAGCACTCGGGAGGCTGAGGCAGGAGGATCGGTGAGAGTTCAAGACCAGCCTGGGCTACAAAAGTGAGCTGAAGACCAGCCTGAACTGCATAGCAAGACCCTGTCTAAAAAAGACCAAAAAAAAGCCAAAATTAACCTTCTAATTTCAGTTTTATTTCTTAAGTTTAAGTTTAGAGATTTATCTGAAGCTGATGAATGAGCCACCCAAGAGCCACTGCTATTGAGTCATGGAAAGCTTTAGAGCACTCCCCAAAACACTCAGAGAAGTCTTATGATGAAATACTTTCAACACTTTAGAGACAGTTTTAGCAAACACAAATGTTTATCCTAGAGTGTCTTTGGCACTGTCAGCACAAGCCTAGTATGTTTATAATGCAGTTTGCATCCTGCTCAAGTCCAATATCTTGGTAGTTTTCAGACAAGGCACCCAGAAACTGTGTTGTCTGCATTATCCACAATGCTGGAGCAAGATCAATAGTTTCACTTCACCAACCAAGATCCAAAGCCCAGCAAGGAGTCATTTTTGACACAGTGAATTCAGGGAGAATGATGTGCTCCTTTCCAGTGCCCAAAGGGCAGGATTCTCAGCTTAACAAAGAAGATAACGAGTACCAGCCTTTAGGCTAGAAAATACCACTTGGGTGAGAAAATACTCCCGAGAGAAAAGTGTTCCTCACAGATAGAGCATCAAGACTTAGGAGGGATCCATCCTTCCCTTCCCATTCTCTTTTATCTGAAGACCACCAGGCTTATAGACTGGAGCCCTGTGGTCTTCAGGTATGCATGAAGAAGATATGACAAGCTAAGTTCTCCCTAAAGAAATAACTATATAAAGATGCGATGGAGGGGGTCCGGCAGGATGGCTCAGTGGTCTAAAACGCCTGCTTAAGAAAGCTTGGGCGGCTGTAGGGACCGCGGTTCCATCCACGGCACCACATGCTGCGCCAGCCCTGCCCTCAGGGCAGGCTGAGCCGGCCATAAAAAGAAATAAATAAACAAAAGTTCTGAAACAAAAAAAATAAAATTAAATTTAAAAAAAAAAAAAAAAAGATGCGATGGAATTTCGATCCACAACCAAGTGGGTGATACACAAGCATCTACTGAGTAACCAATGGGCATGCTCAGTAAAACCTGAGAGGCCGAACATCACTCAATCATTCTAATATAGTCATCAGGGTCCATGTATTTAATGGTCTGCCAGTAAGGCTTATTTTAAGATATTAAGATTCTGTTTCAGCCAGAACTCTTTACCATTTCTTTGTATCAGTTTCTTTTCTTATTCTACACATTAACAGGAAAACCTGTTAGATAGAGGCAGAGTCTTTTAAGACAAGCATGAAAAGTGAAAAAAGCAACGTACAGTTGTCTCAGAGGGCTGGTCAAATAGCTCAGCAGATTAACACATCTGAAAGCAGACGTAGGGGCCAGAAGTTTGATCCCCAGGCCTACTGTGCTAACCCTGCCCCCAGGGTATGCTGAGATGGCAACTGAGACTTGGCGTGGTGGCGCACGCTAGTAATTCCAGCCCTTGGGAGGCAGTAAACTGGTGGATCACTATAAGTCTGTTCTAGTAGTGAGACCCTGAACATCCTGTAGACCCTTCCCTTAAAAAAAAATGTACAGTTACCTCAGTTACTTTTCTCTTTTTGCTGAGACAAATATCTGACCCCCAAAATGAAGTAAGGGTTTGTTTAGCTCACAGTTAGTGGAGGTTTCTGTCCATACTCAGCTGGGTTCGAGGCACATCAGCACATGGCACAGAATAACCATTCACAGCAGTGGTAGAAAAAGCATGAAGAGCAAGGGGAGAGCAGCAGCTCAGACAGCTGGCTAGCCTTTCTCCCCTCCATACACTGAAATGTAAAGTGCCTGCCCCAGGGTAGGTACAGCACCCACACCCACAGTAATCAACCACAAACTCCAAAAGCTGCTCCATGACTGCGTGAGGCTTTGGAGGGACAACTAGATACAAATGTAACAATAGTAGAAGCAAAAATAAAGGAAAAAAATCAAAATAAACCAAAAATACTACAAGTCAACGTTTTATTTTTTTAAGTTCCGTGAACCAGAAGGCAAAATGTCTTTGAATTTTAGAACAAAGTTTGGAAGATTCCAAATACAAAACCATGATAAATATGTCAGGTGTGCATGATGAGGAAACAGTCATTCTATACTCTAGAGGAACTGAGAACTTGTCAAGTAGCACAGTGGAAAATAAATACAATTATATCTATACAATACAATGCTCTATGAAAGGAGAAATGAAGAATAGAGCTACAGCTAGCCCCATGAATGAATTTCACAGCTGTAATATGGAAGAGAGAGAAAACCAAATTGTAGGGGCTGGGGAGATAGCTCAGTAGAATAAGCACTTGCCTGGCAAGTGCAAGGGCCTGAGTTCAATCCTCAGTTCCAGAAAAAAAAAGAAAAAAGAAAACGAAGCTGGGCGTGGTGGCGCACGCCTGTAATCCCAGCACTCTGGAGGCTGAGGCAGGAGGATCGGTGCGAGTTCGAGACCAGCCTGGGCTACAAAAGTGAGCTCAAGGCCAGCCTGAACTGCATAGTGAGACCCTGTCTCAAAAAGACAAAAAAAAAAAAAAAAAGAAAAGAAAAGAAAACGAAAACGAAAAACAATACACAGTACAAGGTTTAAATATACATGTTTTTTTTTTTTTTATTTCCTTAGCAACATCAAGAGGAAAGTGGGTCATGCCCACACACTGAGCTCTGTATAACAGTTGTGAGGACAGTATAAAGTGTGTCAACTGTTCAAAAAATAATGTTTCTGGAAAGTGTTGATGTTTAATTGTTTGATCAATTTTATACACTGCTATCTATTAATCTAAACTGATCCGATTATGAATATATGTAATATAACCACTGTTAAATTTTTAAAAATAAAATAAATATGGCAAAAAAATATAAATAAATAAATAAATAAATAAATATGCATGGGGCTGGGGAGATAGCTCCCTGGCACAGTGCCCACCTGACAAGTGCAAGGTTGTGAGTTTGAACCCCAGTCCCCCACACAAAAAAAACCCCAAAGTTTAAATATGCAAAATAACATCTCAAGTAGTAAGAATACTCAAGTATATAAAAATTGGCAATACTAGATTTTTTTTTTAAATATAGAGGTGAATTTTTTTAAAAGAATTTTTTATTTTATTTACTTATGTTTTTCTTGTTTCATAACCTTTATTTGCTTATTCACTCATTTTTATGGCTGGCTCAGGGCTGGCGCAGCATGTGGTGCCAGGGATCAAACCGCGGTCCCTGAAGCCGCCCAAGCTTTCCCAAGCAGGCGCTTTAGACCACTGAGCCATCCCGCTGGGCCGCAACACATTTCTTTAAAAGGAAAAGCATTCCTCACTTCTACTTTTAGGGGGTTGGAGATTAAAACTCTAATGTTTGATATGAAACTACAACAGCTTATATTCAAATTATGATTGAGAAAAGCCCTCTTCTGTATTCTGAATGCCTTATTAATTGATTTCTGCATAGGGGGCCAGGGAGATAGCTCTGTGGCACAAATGTCTGCCTAGCAAGTGCAAGACTGTGAGTTTGAACCCCAGTCCTTCCAAAACAAATTTATTTCTACATAAAGTAATATTAGACAGAGTAAATTCCACAGATGCCTATCAGCACACATTAATCAGGTTTATGAAAGTGGAAAGATTTGTGGAGTTCCTGGAAATAATGACTTCTACTTTTGTCTTGGAGATGTTTTCTGAATTGCTACCTGGTGTATTAAAACATTGGATTGAGGAATGAACTTGATTGTCTTTTTTTTTTTTTTTTTTTTCAGAACCAGAGATTGAGCTCATGCCCTCGTACTTGCCAGGCATGTGCTTATTCTACTGAGCTATCTCCCCAGCCCCAATGAAACAGAACTGTTGTCAAAATGACCCTTTTTAAGTAAAGTGTACAAATAACCAAATTCTCATAAGAGCTCACATTGTTCTAACGCTATTAAACTGGAACGTAGATTAATACTGAGGAGTGACAATGGTCCTGTGAGATAGATACAGTTATCATTCTATTTTATAGATACAAAAAAAGCCATGTATATTTTCAAAGTCTTAGAGCTAGCAAAAGTCAGAGCCAATATTCAAATTAGGCCTGCTATCTACAGAGTTTATAATTAGCTACTCTACAATACCTTTCAGAAGTTGCCAATGTAGAAATTTGACTTTATAAAAGAAACATCTTTCCATTAATTGTAACTCCTCTCAAGTGGGAGGAACTGCCTCGTGTGGCTAAGAGCTTTACACTTCTAGAAGAACTCAAATAAAGACTGAAAAGTAGCCTTGTGTTTAAATTGTGCCTCTAATTCTTTATAAATAGAAGAGTCATCCCTGGATCAGCAGTGACACCTGGACACTTAAGAGGTGAGGACTCAGGGCCCCCGCCCCAACCTGCTGAAGCAAAACTCACATTTAGGCCAACTTTCTCAAGGGAAAAGATAATTTATATATAGGATCTAAATCTTCTTACGTTACTGTGCCCTATCCAACCCTGCTAAGAGGGAATCACTAGAGCTGGATCCAGGTATTCGCATGTATGTGTCCACTTGACTGGGCAAAGGGATGCTCAGATAGTGGGCAAAACAGTGTTTCTGGGAGAGATTTTCATTAGAACCAGTGGAAAAGTAAAGAAGAACTGCATTCTCCCTACTGAAAACAGCAAGCAATACACTGAGGGCCAGAACAAAAACATAAGAAAAGGAAATTTTTCTCTCTTTCTCCTTTTCTCCCTCTCCCTCCCTCTCCTTTATCTGGGGCAGTGGGACATTCGTCATTTCTTGCTCTTAGATACCAGAGCTCTTATTTCTCAGGCCTTGGGATTTGGACTACATTGTGCCATCAGCTTTCCTAAATCTCCAGCTTACAAAGAGTATATTGTGGGATTTCTTGGCTTCTACAATTATATGAGCCCATTTCCACAATGAATATACAATCTATCTATCTATCATCTATCTATCTATCTATCAGCTATCTACTTATCTATCTATCGATCGATCAATCGATCTATCGATCTATCTATCTAAACATGGAAATGGTTCTGTCTCCATGAATCATCCTGAATAACACAGATAAAGACAAGACAATAGGGCTGGCGGTATAGCTGAGCAGATTAAGTGCTTGCTTAGGGAAGCGCAGGGGCCAGGGTTCAGTCCCTGCCACGCCAGCCCTGCTCTGAAGTGTGCAAAGCAGGCAATGGAGTCTGGGCATGGTGGCATGCACCTGTAATCCCAGCACTTGGGAGGTACAAGCAGGGGGATCACTATGAGTCAGTAGCGAGACTCTGAAAAAAAAAGACAAGACAATAGAAATAGATGATAGGATGTTACAGAGAGAGAGACAGACAGAGACAGAGAGAGATAGAGAGAGAGACAGAGAGATCAGTGGCAAAGTAATCCTTAAGAGTTTTCCTCCATCCCTGTGCCTTTTGATTCTGAACTATCTCATTTTTAGCTGGAATGCTCAGGTCTAAATGTACAGAAAAATGATTTCTGATATTACTCAGACCAAAACTCCTTCTTCCATCACTTAAAGATGCCTTGCATCATGACACCAGTCTTTGTGCCATTTCTGTTAAGGAAAGGTACAACTCTAAGACCTTAGGATTCCCACTGTTCTCACACAGCAGGGAAATGGAGACTTGGTGCTATAGAGTTGCTATGGTTTCAAAGGATGTCTTTTCCACTTGATGGAATGATGCCATTCCTAAGCAATGGGAATAAATGGATCTGTTGTTTCACTGTGGAAATCTTTTCCCTCTTGAGCTACAGATATGTGACAGGCTCCTTTGGGCCTGTTTCTTATTCCTGGACTACAGAGACAATAACATACACTTTACTCCACATTGGATAGGACATTCCTATTTCTAACCTGGTAACAATAAAAGGCACAAATCTTTCTGAAAAGTCCCACTGTCATTTTTTCCTTTTCCATTCTTGTTTTTTTTTTTTAAGAATTTTTTTGTCTTGTTTCAGAACCTTTGTTTGTTTATTCACTCATTTTTATGGCCGGCTCAGCCCATCCCAAGGGCAGGGCTGGTGCAGCATGTGGTGTTGGAGATCGAACCGCGGTCCTTGAAGCCGCCCAAGCTTTCCCAAGCACACGCTTTAGACCACTGAGCCATCCTGCCGGGCCCCCCATTCTTGTTTTTATCTTCTAAATTTTATTAATTTCAACAAGAGATAAATATCAATGAGACAATTTCAGAACCCATCAGTAAGACAGCCACAATAATCGATACAATGCTTATTATTGTCTTAATAGTAGTGGTTCTGAGTATAAGAGGCAGACATAAGTTTTCTAAAGATGATTGGTACAAATATTAATTCTAATTGAACTAAGAAAAAGCAGTTGTATGTATAGTCCAATATTCCATAATAGTAGTGGGTTACCAGCAGTACTGGCAATGTCAGAAGCTGTTGACTTGAGTCTTTTACAACTCTTCATACTAATCTGGCTTACTTTTTATGCCTCATGGATAAACTTTACTGCTGGATGGTTAAGGCCAAGTTAAAGCAAGACCTATATAACAAAACATGTGACTTTTGTATCTGACAAGGTCAGTCAAATCCCCTCAGGATTAATCTTGAAATCATGTACAGCCTTTTGCAGAACTGTTGTCAGTGTCAGTCGTCTGGATGAGTCACAACCATTGCTTGATCAATTTGTTCTCTGTGAAAGCCTGAGAAAATATTTTCTCTTCAGACAACTCTCCTCAAGTACACTGTATGTCATCGATTCCTTTGCTCTGTGGCCCCATAATCTCCTTGAACAGAAAATTTGTGACACCAGCGAGTTATAGAATGTTACAGTACAAGTTCTCTTATGTCCTGAGTCATCACTGACTTTGCAGAGCTAGGGCCAAAATACTGGCTATTCTTGTAGCCCTTCTTTTTCACTGATATTTTGATCTGCCTACTTAAATTGTTAACCCTCCAGAAGAGAAGCTTAGTGATACTAGTACTCTCTAACATAGGTACTTGAGCTTAACATCATTGTCTTTCTGAATATCAAACAGTTTAGATATCACACGGAACCAGTATTTTCTATCAATCATCAATATTCTAATAAATCCCTACAGGAGCCGGGGAAATAGATCCACAGCACAAGTGCCTGCTGGGCAAGTGCAAGGTCATGAGTTAGAACCCTGGTCCCGCAAATAATAACAACAAAAAAAAATCTAATAAATTCCTATAGTATCTGACAAGTACAAAACAAAACAAAAAATGGCTATACATTTTTACATAGACATTTAGAAAGCTAACGTTATACAAAATAGCAGCCAATTAATCCTATGGCATTTTTCCTTATTTCTTATTCTCTTTTATTACCCCCTTTTTAAAATAACAAATATTTACTTGAGGGAGAGTATAGAAATAATTATATGACATTAGAAGCCACACACATCTAAAAGACCAGAATGACAAGCATTCTAAACATGATTTTAGTATTACACATTGCTATCCTCATTGTCAAAAACCTTTTGGCAATACTTAGGACCATTATTTAATTCAATCTGTGAATATATAAGTGTATGGTTTTGCCCTTGCAACGTTTCCTAATTTTTCTGTTTGCTGTCTCTTCATTTTTTAATTCTTAAGCACCTGATTTCCATTTATCTGTGTTATGTCTTTTCATTTTTATTTCTTCTTTTGAGTTCTTACAATAGGGAGACTATACAATATTTACACACATAGGCCTGGTTTATTTCACTTGTGGGTATATGTTCAAGATATGTAGGAAGGCTTTGAGTTTATCATTCTTTATAGTTGAGTAATATTCCATTGCATAAAACATACCTTTTTCAACCATTCTTCAGGTGATGGGCATTTTGATTGTTTCTAAGATTTGGCTATCACAAATTGTGCTGCTATAAACATAGGAGCACCAACATCACTATGATATGATGATTTCAGTTCTTCTGGAAAAATTCCTTGTAGGAGAATAGCTGGAATAAATGGGATTTCCAGTCCTAGTTTTTTAAGGAGTCTCCACGCTGCTTTCCATAATGGTTGCACCAGTCTGCATTCCCACCAGCAGTACAGAAGTGTTCCTTTTCCCCACAGCCTCCAACATTTGTTGTTGTTTGATTTCTTTATAATAGTCATTCTTTCTGGAGTCAGATAGTTTTTAAGTGTTGTTTTAATTTATATTTCATGGCTGGCTAGTGATATGGAGCATGTCTTCGTATATTTATAAGCTTTTAGCATTTCTTCCTCTAAGAAGTGCATGTTCATCTTGCATGCCCATTTCTGGACTGGGTCTTTGAATTTTGGGCCCTAGTAATTTTTAATTCTTTATATATTCTAGATAGAAGACCTTTGTCTGAATACTTATTAGTTAACATCTTTTTTGCAATCTCTGGGTTGTCTTTGCTCTCTGTTGGTAATAATGTCTTTTGACATGCAAAAGTTCTCAGCAAGAGGAGGTCTCAGTTGTTGATTCTTTCAAGTGTTAAACGTGCATTTTGATTTTTGTCCATGAACTCTTTGCCTACCCCGATATTTTCGAGATTTTCTCCTACTTTCTCTTCCAGATTATTTGTTTTAATATTTAGATCTTTAATCCATTTTGACTTTAATTTGGTACATGGTGGTAGACCTGGGTCAAGTTTTAGTTTTCTGCATGTAGAAAGCTAGTTTGTCCAGTACCATTTCTTAAAGACGCTATCTTTCTTCCAGTAAGCTTGTTTTGCCACTTTGTTGAAGATAAGGTGGCTGAGTGTGTTTATAGTGGCTTCTGCATCTTCTAATCTGTGGTACTGATCCTTAGGTCTATTTTTTGACAATACCATGCTGATTTCATCACTGTAGCTTTGTAGTATAATTTTATTTTTTTTAAAGAATTTTTTTATTTTTTTCTTGTTTCAGAACATTTGTTTGTTTATTTATTTATTTTTATAGCCTGCTCAGCCTGCCCTGAGGGCAGGGCTGGTGCAGCATGTGGTGCCAGGGATCGAACCGTGGTCCCTGCAGCCGCCTAAGCTTTCCTAAGCAGGCACTTTAGACCACTGAGCCATCCTGCCGGGCCCCTGTAGTATAATTTTAAGTCAGGAATTGTAACAACTCCTGCCTTATCTTTGATGCCCAGGATTGTCTTTGCTCTTTAAGGTCTTTTCTGATTCCAAATAAATTTTAGGAATGATTTTTCCAGGTCTCTGAGGTATGTTAATGGTATTTTGGTTATTTTGATAGGGACTGTATTAAATTTGTATAACAATTTTGGGTGTATAGCCATTTTCACAATGTTGGTTCTTCATATCCAGGAGCATGGAATATCTTTCCATTTTCTGAAATCCTCTGTGCTCTTTTTTCAGAGTACTGTAGTTTTCATTGAATGGATCTTTCACTACTTTAGTTAGATTAATTCCGAAGTGTTTCATTTTCCGTGGTGCTATTGTAAATGGTATTGTTTCTCTAACCTCTCTCCCAGTATTTGTTATCTGTGCAGAGGAATGCTATTGACTTTTGGGTATTGACTTTGTATCCTGTTATGCTACTGAATTTGTGTATTAATTCTAGTAGCTTCTTAGTGTTTTTTGAATCTTCCAAGTAGAGTATCATTTCATCTATGAATAATGATAGTTTAACTTCTTCTTTACCTGTTCTTATTCCTTTTCTCTCTCTTGTCTAATGGCTGCAGCTAATGATTCCAGAACTATATTGAATAGGAGTGGTGATAGAGGACATCCTTGCCTTGTACCAGATCTGAGAGTAAAAGACTTCAGTTTTTCCACACTTAGATTTATGTCAGCTGTTGGATTGTCATAGATGGATTTTATCAGGTTGACAGTAGAAGTCATCTATTCCAATTTTCTGTAGAACTTTAAACATGAATGAATGTTGGACTTTGTCGAACGCCTATTCTGTATCGATTGAAATGATCACGTGTTTTTTTTTTAATTTGGCTCTATTGATATAGTGTATTATATTTATAGATTTGCATATATTGAACCATCTTTGCATTCCTGGGACGAATCCTACCTGGTCATGACGTATAATATTCTTAATGACTTGCTGATTTCTATTTGCTAGGATTTTTTAGAGGATTTTTGCACCTATGTTCATGAGATTGGTCTGTAGTTCTCTTTTTTAGTTGCTTCTTTTTCTGGTTTTGATATCAGCATAATACTTGCCTCCAGGAATGATTTTGGGAGGATTTCTTCCCTTTCAATTTCATTGAAGATTTTGAGGAATATTGGAATATTTACCTTCTGTAAATTTCTTGTAGAATTCGGCCATGAATCCATCAGGACCTGAACTTCTTTTCTTTCTTTTATTTTCTTTTTTTTTTAACTGTACTTATTTATGTTATGGCTGGCTCAGCCTGCCCTGGGTGTGGCGCTGGCCCAGTGTGTGATGCTGGGGATTGAAACCGGGGTCTCTCTGGTTGCCTAAGCAGGCACTTTAGACCACTGTGCTATCTCACTGACCCCCGGACTTCTTTTTTGTCGGTAGGTTTCTTATTACATTTTGTATTTCATTCGCTGTTATTGGGTTATTGATAATTCTTATAACTTCTGGATTCAGTTTTAGTACAGTGTATTTTTCTAGGAATCTGCCCATCTCATCTCTGTCTTCAATTCTGTGAGAGCAAAAATTCTCAGAGTAGCTATTAATGATCTTCTGGATCTCCACTTGGTCTATGGTAATGTCACCCTTTTCATTCCTTATTGCTTAAATTTGACTTTTTTCTTTCCTCTTTTTGATGAGGTTAGCTACGGATTTCTCAATTTTGTTTAATCTTTCAAAGAACCAGTCTTTTTATTTATTAATTATTTGTATTGTTTTCTTAGTATCGACTGAATTAATATCTGCTCTAATCTTTATAATTTCCTCCCTTCTTTGGGTTTTGGGTTTGGTTTGCTCTTGCTTTTCTTGATTTCTTGATGATCTAGCTGAGGAATTAGAGTATTTATTTGTTCTCACTCTGTTTTCTTTTCTTTCTTTTTTTTCAAAACCAGAGATCAAACTCAGGACCTTGCACTTTTGAGGCAGGCACTTTTAGCTCTGCCGCTCTGTTTTCTTAATGTGTGAGTTCAGAGCTATAACTTTTCTTCTAAAACCTACTTTCATTGCATTTCATAAATTCTGGTGGGTTGTATTTGAATTTTCATTAAACTTTAGAACTTTTTTAATTTTCTCTGTAACCCACTGGTTGCTGAGAAGGGTGTTGTTTAATTTCCATATATTTCTGGGGTTGTGTGATTTCTTCTGTCATTTATTTCCAGTTTCATTGCACCGTGGTCAGATAATATGCATGGGATGATTTTCGGGTTTTTTTTGCATATACTTAATCATGATCTATGGGCTAGTATGTGTTCTATTTTAGAAAATGTCCCATGTGCAGCTGAAAAAACTGTATGCTTCTCAAACCAGAAGTGATTTGGTGGAACACTCTGTATATGTCCACTAAGTCCAGTTATTTTAAGTTCTGATTCAGTTCTGCTACTTATTTGCTAAATTTTGTCTGCTTGACCTAACTTTTTGGGATAAAAGTGTGTTAATTTATCTTTTTAAGATTGTGGTATTAGATATTAGATTTTTCTTGTCCATTAGGGTTTGTCTGGGGCTGGGAAGATAGCTCAGTAAAATAAGTGTTTGCCCTGAAAGTGCAAGGTCCTGAGTTCAATCCTGGTAAAAAAAAAAAAAAAAAGATTTGTCTGAGACCAGTTAGATAGCCCAGTGTCAAAAGTACCTGCCTGGCAAGTGCAAGATCTGTGTTCGATCCCCAGTTCTAAAAAAAAAAAAAAAAAATGATTTGTCTTATAAAGCTCAGTGCTCCCATGTTAGGTGCATACATATTTGTGAGTTTTACCTTTTCATCTTGAATTTTTCCTTTGACCAGTATGTAGTGCCCTTATTTATTTCATTTGACCAATCTTGGTTTGAAGTTCAGACTATCTGCAAACAGGGTTGCTACCCTTGCTTTTTTCTGAGGTGCTACAGCATGTAGTATTGTCTTCCACCCTTTAACTTCACCCTATGAGTTTATTTATGTGTTAAGTGTGTTTCTTGTATATAGCATATTGTTGGATTTTGCTTCCTAATCCATTGTGCCAGTCTATTTCTTTTTATTGGAGAATTAAGTCCATTTATACTGATGGTTATAACCCAAATGCATTGACTTATGTTTCACATGTTTTTACCTACTATTATTTTCCCCTTTTTCTCCTGTGTTTAATTGGTTGCCATGTTTGACGAGTTCTTTCTGATCTCATTTGTGGAGTTCAGGTCACTTTGGTCCCTCTCTAAAATATCTTCTAGTGGGGCCCGGTGGGATGGCTCAGTGGTCTAAAGCGCTGGCTTGGGCGGCTTCAGGGACCGCGGTTCGATCCCCAGCACCACATGCTGCGCCAGCCCTGTCCTTGGGGCGGGCTGAGCCGGCCATAAAAATGAGTGAATAAACAAACAAAGGTTCTGAAACAAGAAAAAAATAAATAACAAATAAATTTTATTTAAAAAAATAAAATATCTTCTAGTAATCTGTGTAGGATTGGCTTTGTCATCTCAAATTTCTTTAGTTGATATTTGTGGTGGAAGTATTTCACTTCTCTATCAACTGGAAAGATTTTTGCAAGGTACAACAGTCTGGGCTGGAATTTGCTTTCATAGAGGACATGAAGCACTCTGATCTGTCCTGTTCTTGACTTCATGGTTTGTGAAGGGCTGGGGGAATAACCCAGTAGAATAAGTGTTTACCTGGTGAGCACAAAGTCATAAGTTTGATCTCTGATACTGAGGAAAAAAAAGACAGCATAGTAAAAAAAATTCTTTCATGGTTTGTGAAGAGAAATATGCCATTATTCTGATGAGTTTTCTTTAAGCATAATCTGTTTCTTTTCTCTAGCAACTTTTAGTATATGATTCTTCTGTTGGATTTTTGAGATTTTGACTATTATATGTCTAGGCGTGTTGTTAGTTGGGTTGATATTATTTTGAGTTCTGTCAGCCTCAGTTACCTGAATTCCAGGTTACTTTCTCATATTTGTGAAGTTTTTGCTATTGCTTCTGCCCATATAATCTTTATATCAGTAGTATTGGCACATTCTTTCTCACTGATGTCTGTTAATCTCACGTTGTTCATCTTTGCATCATCTTGCATATGTTGAATTATTTTTTCCTCCATCCTAGTTGTTTTTAAGAGATCTTTTCTTACCTTTTCACTAGCTGTGACTGTGTCTTCAAGATCTAAAACTTGATCTTCACTTTTGTTCATATGGTGTTGCCAGTTTGTGAGTGAGATTTTATTTTCCTGTACATCTCTTTGAAACTGCTTTATGCAGTCTATTTCTTGCCTATATTGTTCATTCAAGGATTCCATCATTTTTGTGTTCTCCTATAATTGCTATCAATGTCTTCTTTAGAAGCATTTATTAATTCTTTCATTATAATTAACATTTCATTTTTCACTTCAGGGATTATTTCTCTTTTTTTTCAATTTTTTTTATTGTTTAAATTTAACAATGGTTATATTACATATTTTCATCATCAGATCAGTTTAGATTAATACATATAGGTATATAAGATTGATCAAACAATTAAACATTACCCTTTCTAAATCCACATTACTTTTTTTTCCCCCTTTCTTTTCTTTGAAAGATGACTTATTGCATATTGTCCTCACAATCATTCTACAGAGTACAGTGTGTGGGCATGACCCACCTCTCTATTGATGTTGCTTAGAAAAAAAAAATAAAAAAGGAAAAGAATATACTTCTTTTTGGACTAAGAGGAAGCAGATACATACACAGTCAAAGGTTTTGCAATTACAGTGTGCCACCAGTGAAGCTTGTGATGTTGGAGGCTATTGAATCTAAGCCTCCTAAAGCTCATCTCACCAATCTAGCTCTGCGTTTCATGCATTGTAATTAAGGACTTTTTTTTCTTGCTGGGTGGTCAAGGGCAAGTCCAAGCAAGACCTGTATAACAAAACATCCTTTTTTTTTTTTTTTTTTTTTTTTTTTTTCC
>PVJA010021151.1:0-35923 GCA_004027025.1 Myocastor coypus
AAAAAAAAAAAAAAAAAAAAAAAGACAGCAATACCACCTGTGTATGCAACTAAGGAAAGATATTCTATACATATCATAAGCACCTGTGGAGCGTTTTGTCTTTGGCTACCAGGAATCAAACTCTGCAGCTCACATTTTCCAGGCAGGCACTGTGCCCCTGAACTATAGCTGTGGTCCTGTGAACTTTTTTAAAAGCTACTTTTATCCCCCATTTTATCCCCTGAGACTAACTCTAAAGGCTCTGACCTTGCCATCTGTGCAGATGTTGTTTTCAAAAGCTCCACATCCTTTTATCCTTTCATTGATTGATGGGCATTTTGGGTCCCTTCCAAGATTTAGCTATTACAAACTGTGCAGCTATAAACAATGTACGATAGATATTGTGAAATAGGAAAAACAAACATTCGAAAGGAAAAGGAAATTTGGCAGGGAGAGCAGGAAAAAAGGAAGGGAAGCAAAAAAGAGAAAATAAGGATAAAATGGAAACAGCACTGTGAATGGGGAGCAAAATGGAGTTTCAAGGGAGAGGATGGAAATGGGGAAAGAAAGAAGAATCAAGCTGAGCTGGTTTTGTCAGTGGCTTTATTTAGTTATTTATTTATGTATTTATTTATTTATTTGAGACAGGGTCTCACTATGATTATGTCATGCAGGCTGGCCTTGAACTCACTTATGTGGCCCTAGCTGGCCTCAAACTCATGCTGCTCCTCTGGCCTCAGCCTTCAGAGTGCTGGCCCAAGCTGCCAATGGTTCCAAAAGACAATCAGTGCATATAAGTCTTTCATGTGTATTTCTCTGTTGTAGCACCAGCCTTTTAAGAATTATAAAGTAGCCAGGAAATCCATTCAGTCTCTCTGACCCAACATATATATTGGACCTATTGAATTGTTTCTTGATCCATATGACTCATAAATTCTTGAATTTAGACTTGAAACCTGAGGACCTTTTAGGGCACGATCATTTTGTAAAATTTCATCGAAATGAATGACTTAGGTTCTATCTAGTAAAGAAGATAATTTGGAACATGCAGGCAACTGAAGAAAATACAAGACAAGAAGCTGCAGTTGTATTACAAACAAAAACAAAAAAGGAAATAAAATCTTGCTTGGAGTGACATCATGGAGTGAGCATGAAGGATGGGGCTGGAGAACACGGTTCGCATGTGCTCAGTGTCTGCTCACTGACTGTTCCCCGAGCTACCTGCACAAGAATCTTCCCACCAACCAAGCCCAGAAAGGGCTAGGCATTTCCCTCGAATACCAGCTACAGTGTGGAAGGTAAAATCTGAAACGTTGCAGTGCTATGTGCAGCCATCTGAGACTAATCAGCATGCAGACAAGCTCAAAGCCAGAAAAGACTACCAGTAGGGCTTTGCAAAGAGTTGAATCTCTGCAATGTGAATTCAGTGATACCATAGGAACAAGAAGTTAAATTAGATTAAACTGAAAAATGTAAACTGATACACTTGGAGATAAAATGACTATATATGGGATGTGCAGGAAACAACAAAAAAAAAACAATAATGAATGAGGAGCATTTTTGTTTACTATTACAATAAATAAATATTTAAAAACAAAAAATGTATTAATAGTTCAATAGTCATTATTACTATAGTAATATAACAGAATGCTGGAATTTTTACCCAGTTAAAACTACATTTGTTTGGCTATTCCTCCTTACGAAATGTTCTCCCTAAAATGGAACGTGCAAGGGCACTTGCAAAGTGTGTATTAACAGTTTTAGAAAAGTCATTAATTAAGGGAAGTCCTCTAGTAGAGTGATATGAACATGCAGTTGGATTGATTAAAAGAAACTACTCAGACTGAAGAGAAAATAAGGCAGAGAGTGGCAGAAGTGAGACAAGAGCTATGTTGTAAGGACCCTGAATTTAATGGATTGTGAATTTTTTCTCTTATGGCATTTTTACCTGAAACAATAAAGCTGATCCAAGCAAACAGGACAGAAAAAGAACTCAGGAAGACACTGAGGAAATGTGGGCTGCTGCACAAAGGAGAGGGAGTAAGACGTTGCTCTGCACGGTGGTAAGCAGCTGGCTGTCCCTTAGGTAATGTCACTAAGCACCTCTGAGAGACCAGGCTACTGCATGGAGACAGAGACATCGTGATCTGAATGACTATTCTGAGAACACAACTGAGATTCTTAACATTCTGTTAAAGGAGAAAAGAAATATATATATATATATATATATATATATATATATATATATATATATATACATATTTGAAATAGAAATGAACTACTCCATGTTCTTATAGGTAAAGAATGAGGCCTTGTGGTCTGTGAGAACCACAGATGGAGGTACTATTAAATGGTGCTCCCTCTAATTTTATCTACATAATCTTTCTGCTGTAGAACAGGAATGCACAAAAGAAGCCTTTAAATCTGTATCATAGAAGGCTAACTGTAATCTGCTTTCATGTCACATGCCTTGGAAACACACATTAGTTCTCTAACATTAGACCAACAGGGACCTCTCGGCTTCAAGAATTTTTTCCTTATTCAGACTTCTGCCCAGGAGTCTCCTCTCTGGAGCCTTTCCTTATCTCCTACCACAATCCATCTCCTTCTGTCCTCTTGACCTTAAACGCGGTCTTATTTGCATGCATTTCTCTTTTCTGTATACCTAAGTCTGTCTCCTGTGCTGCACAATGAGACACTTGTGGATAGCTGTAATAGTACTTATCTGCCTGTATGAGCCCAGCCAGGGTTGAGCACACATTTATTCAATTGAGCTGACCATGCCTAGGACTGTAGCCTGACTTTCTCTTCTTTCTGCACTGGACACGTACATGTCCAGGAAAAAGACTTGTGTCATGTACCGTAGCTTTAGTTTTCTCACAATACCCTTGGGGTTCCTTTCAACGTAAGATCATCCTTTAAAATTTCCTGTGTAGAGCTGGGCGTGGTGGCGCACACCTGTAATCCCAGCACTCGGGAGGCTGAGGCAGGAGGATCGGTGCGAGTTCGAGACCAGCCTGGGCTACAAAAGTGAGCTCAAGGCCAGCCTGAACTGCATAGTGAGACCCTGTCTCAAAAAAGACAAATAAATAAATAAATAAATAAATAAATAAATAAATAAATAAATAAAATAAAATAAAATTTCCTGTGTTTCTGAATCAACTGATAGAAGAAAATAAGCCCATCTTACACCTTAAGCTGTTTCGTAGTGGCCCTGTCACTTGTGAAGTTCTTGCATTCTCCATTCCTTAAGGAGCTTCAACTTGTTTGCATCCACCCAGTGATTTCTCAGAGGTATTATATCAAAGCCCACATGATCGCTGAGAGTGTGTGCTTGTGTGTGTGTGTGTGTGTTTTGAAGTACTACAGATTGAGCCCAGGTCCTTTGCACTGAACTACACTGTTAATCCTTTCTTACTTTAGCTATCCTTATTTTATTTAATATTTAAATTTTCAAACATAAAAATATTATAAAACTTCCTTATACAATAGGTAGAGCAGTGCAAATATTTAGCTGAGACTAAATGTAAGTTCTATGCTAATAAGAAGGGTGGCCTAGAAAACTTTTAAAATAGGCTCTCCCTGAGTTGTTAAATGGCCCTGAACTGAGTAGCACTAATAGCACTGAACTTGGGATCTCTTGCATCTGGCTGTCAGAGTTCTGAACAGAACAGTTTATGCTGCTACTCTTTCTCTTTCCTCGCTTACTTTTTCTCCCCATCCCTATCCTTTCTTCCTATTCTTTTTAAAAATAGATTTAATTATATTTTAAAGAGTAAAAATAGCAGAAACAAAGATAGAAAAATAATAACAAGAGTACGTATAGTGCAGAATTTCAAAACAAGAAAAATTTAACAATGGTTATAATACATATTTTCATCATCAAATCAGTTTAGATTAATAGATAATAGCTATGTAAGTTTGATCAAACACTTAAACATTAACACTTTCAATGAACATTATTTTTTTAACTCTTCCAAATACATTTTGTATTTAAGTCACTCTTCTAAAAAATCTATATAGGGGTTGAGGATGCAGAAAATACAAGGTCCAGAGATTGATTCCTGGCACTGCCACAAATTTATTTATTTATGTATTTATTTATTCTTTTGAGTCCTTACACTAGGGAGACTATACAATATTTGCATATATAGGTCTGGTTTATTTCACTTGTGAGTATACGTTCAAGATACATTCACTTATATATGAACTCTTCTATTTTATCATTCTTTATAGCTGAGTATTTCATTTTATGAAAATACCACATCTTTTCAACCATTCTTCAGATGATGGGCATGTGGGTTGTTTCCAGGATTTGACTATCAAAAGTTGTGCTGCTATGAACATAGCTGCACAGATATCACTATGGTATGATGTTTGCAGTTCTTCTGGGAAAATTCCCAGTAGGGGGATAGCTGGATTGAATGGGATTTCTGGTTCTAGTTTTTTAAGGGGTCTCCACACTGTTTCCCATAATGGCTGCACCAATCTGCATTCCCACCAGCAGTGGAGAAGGGTTCTGTTTTCCCCACAGCCTTTCAAACATTTGTGGTTGGTTGATTTCTTTATAGTAGCCATTCTTTCTGGGGTGAGATGGTATCTAAGTGTTGTTTTGATTTGCATTTGATGAATGGCTAGTGATATGGAGCATTCTTTCATGTATTTATAGGCTTGTTGAATTTCATTCTCTGAGAAGTGTGTGTTCATCTCAGATGCCCATCCTTTCTTCCTATTCTTAACAGAGACATTGTTCTAAAAATTCCAGAACCCAAACCTTCAGAGCATCACTCATTCAAATATATTCACTGAGTACATCTTTTGGGGCCAGGTATTGACCTTCCACAGGGACAACAAATGACATAGCTGAGATTGGAATATTCAGGAAACTGTAGGACTATTGCTTACCTGAAACAAAGAGGTGTAGTGGGTCCAGCAGGGTTATCAAAGAAAACGTAATTTCTTTCCCCATTCAGAATTTTGAAAGAGTTGTCCACACTTACTCTCATTTCTTTACCTTAACCTGTACCTTTACTTTTACCTTTACCTTTACCAGGAAAGGCTATAATCTGGCCTTTCCACTAATCATTGATGTGGGTTTGTTGCACAATCCACTGGATATCTTTCAGCTCCTTTTTGACTTGACCTTTCCACAGCTGTGTACTTCTTCAAATTATATCATAGGCATTTAAGTAAAACTCTGTTCTGGCTGATTATCCTGCCACTCTGGCAGCACCCTGGCTTTTTCAAAGATATTAGAATCTTCATGGTCTCTGTTCCTTGAGTTGATATCTGTTTACTTCTTACACTTTGTGTTCTTCCTTGATAGTTCCCATTTCCCCGTTGCAGGTACAGGGATGCACTGCTCCACGGAGTGCTATTTATGCATTATTCTGGTGCTCGAACTTCCTCTAATGTGTTATGGCTCTCTGTTTAAGTGAGGAATTTTACCCTTCCCCAATGTGGTCTCATATTCCTGAGAAGGGATGCCTTTGTCACAGCTGACTTCTCCACCTGGATGAATGTCCTCTTTTTTGGCCAGTGTGACAGGATATTCTGCGGATTGTCATCTCATCTCCCTAGCAATGACTTTTGTCAACATCCTTCATGGATTTGTTTGCCCTGACTGACTTAGTTACTTTTTGCTCGTTGCTGGGACAAATACCCGACATTCAAAATAAAGGAAGGAAAGGTTTATTTAGCTCACAGTTCGTGGAGGTTGCAGTCCATATTTGGCTGGCCCAAGGCTGAGTGGAGCAGGGCGGAGAGCATCCAGTTCATGGCGGCAGAACAGCAGCAACAGCTCTAGTCTGTGTCTCTGTCTCTCTTTATATTACATTCAGGCTCTCCACCTCAGCCTCCGCCTTAGGCTACACCCATAATCCCAGAAGTACTGAGACCCATAATCCCATCAGTACTAAAATCCATAATCCCAGGGATCATGGATCAAGTTTCAAACTCTAGAAGTCTCCGCCCAATGACTACATGAGGCTTCGGGGGGGGGGGGGGACAACCAGACACAAACCACAACATTCCGCCCCTGTACCCCCAAAGTCTCATACACAGACCTAATATGAAGGAACTTCCCTTTTAATCATTACTTTTTTGAAGCTGACTAGGAAGCAAGTATGTAGTCTTCTCTTTGGTCCACTCTATGAGGTCTGGTTTCCACAAGTCAAAATACGTGGATGTTACACATTCTGTTATGTTTCCTTACAGGAGCAGATGGCTCTAAAATGCTCATAGTGAAAGAAAGTACAGAATGACAGCTTTGTCTTTCATAACACATTAGAGGAAGTTCTTTTGTTAATTCAGAAAGGCTGACCCACAAAATACATATTTATCACTTCAGTTTGTTCTTTTGACTGCCATCTAGTTCAACACTAGCAATTTTCTTTCTGTCATTCAAAATCCCTCACTTATAACACAGTAGAGGAAGTTCGAGTATTGGAAAGACCATGGAAAGAGTAACTCCTCTACTTTGGCTAGAATGATTGATGCTCTGTATTTCTCTGTAGGACAGAATTCAACTGCTCACTCTCTAAATGAAGGGCATGTATCAGTGATCACTGGCTGTGGTGAACTTCAGCATGGCAGCCCTTCACAGGGGAAGCTGATGGTTGGGCGAATATAGTAGGGTTTGTGTTAGAAGTGTACTGACCCCAAAGCTGTTCTCTGGAGTGTTGTAAACTACTCAGCCTTTCAGAGGAGGGCTTTGTACAAAACTCAAATGTTTTGTTAATTCAAAAAGGCTAACCTACAAAACATATATTCACATTACAGTTTGCTGTTTGACTGTCATCCAGTTTAATACTAGCAATTTTCTTCCTGTCTGTGATATTTAGTTCAAGAGCCCTGACCAAACATCACCCCAGCAGCACTAAGTCAGCCAGTTCTCACTTGTCAGAACTGGAAAGGTCACCTCATGTTTTCAAAGCCCACCCAGTGATGCAACAGAACTTGCAACTGGGCCAGTGCAAAATAAAAATGTGTGATTATTTTTTGAAAGCATATTAAGAATTTTGTTGAATTTACAGTGAAGCACTAAAGTAAAACCAGTCCCTTCTGAGCAATGGCGCAGTTTGAGTCCCTGGAAGCTGCCGGCTCCCCAGGACCCTTCCTGCCTCTTCCCCCATGACCCCAATGTCATCTTCCCAGCTCAGTGGGAGCTATGTGAAAGTGGGCATAGTCTTCCTCACTTGGCAAATTCTAACTGGCATCTCACATCCCAAGATAGAAAAAGAAAAAAAAAGAAAAGAAATTTTCATCTTACTATAAGATTTCACAATGAAAGTAAATTGTATTTCTTAGTATTAACATATTTCTGACAGAACTCCTGAGAATTATTAGCCTAAAAGGTCAGAAAATTTTGAATGAAAATAGATTTATCCTGATGTGGATCCCATTGAATAATAGCCTTTCTTTGGCATTACTGTATTTTAAAATATTTACAATTCTGAAAATATGTGAGTATATTACATATTTATCATATTTCAAATCTAGACCATTTTAATAACAAGTGCAACAGATCCATATTTGTAGGAAGCCACTTCTTTTTCCTACAAATATTTTAAAATTTCAAATATTTTAAAAACTATGAATCCCATAAAAAGACCTGTGATGTGTAACACAGGAAAAATGGTCATGACTGGGAGACTTATTTTTCAGATAGAAAACAACTCACTATTTCCCTAAACATGCTTTGCAGATTGCTAATTTTACATGATGAAAGGCCTCTGTACAAACAAGACTGGTAAACTGCAGCCTAGAGCTACACAAGAGTCATGGATGTCCTATAGTTGTTTTTAAAAAAGAAACAAAAACACAAAGAAATCCTACAGCCTACCGTTTTGGTGTACACCAGCCAGTTCTGTTAAGATTATTTATCTGTGGAATCTGTCTTCATAATAATTGCCCTCCTAGCTGACACTGAGGGAGCAAGCTTTGGAGGTGATAATTTAACAGATCTTTAGGGTTTTAGGGGAGAATTTCCATGGCTGAGCCTCCTCCAGATTCTGTGCTTTAGGTAAGTGACATGCTTCATACTCAATAGGGTAGCCAGACCTTGAGATGATATCTTAATCCTGGTGTTTTATGATTTAAATAATACGCCAGGGAATTTTTTTTGTTTGTTTGTTTGGCTTTTTGTTTTGTGGTGGTGAGGATCAGCCCCAATCCAAGGCTTAATGCATGCTGGGCAAATGCTCTACCATGAGGAACTCCCAGTCCACAAGTTAGTTTCAAGTGTTGGAGTTTTGGACTGGATGGAGCCTGACTATAGGGCCCAATACAGCCCATATTGACCTTGACATTAAAAAGAAACTGACATACAGTATTCATGATAATTTACAAAGGCAATCTCACACTTCTGAGAGCTGAATCTTTCATAGGATATTTGGGATTTTCTTGGTGTATTTCTCACAAATGAAACAAGGAATCTGCTGTCTCATGCAGCCTGGCATCTGTTCTGAGGCCCAAGAGAGGAACTTTCTCTTCACCACAAATCTGGGCTGAAGAACAATACCAAGTAAGTAAGATGTGGAAAGCAGAATCCCTTTGTGGAGAATCAAAGCAGAATGAGCTCTTGTGAATACTATTAAATTACAACAAATACTGGAAATATTGTAAATCTCACGAGGCTCATTCTGGAAAAACATGTAACAGGAACTTAACTTTGAAAGGAATTTATACATTTTTGTTAACCAGTCTGCAGAGGCAGTTAGGCTCAATTCAAGGTGGACTTACAGTTGTGCTAACTTACAGTTGGGTGCTGAATGGAGCTTAAGCCTTGAGAAGGAAACTATAATTGCTATTAAACATCATTTTAAAAAATACCATGTGATAGTTGATTGATTGTCAACTTGGGTAAGTAATGTCCAACTAGACTGGCTCAATCTAGCACTGGGTATGGATGACTCGTCTGAGGGAAGACCTTCATGAGAGTGGTATAAAAGACACAAGAGAGCTCACCTCTTTTACTTTTGCAGAGCTCCAGTCTTTGCTTTCACCTTGGATATGTTCTTCTGGCTTCTAGCACAGACTCTTCAGCCTCCCAGTATGGACACACATAGGACACTGCAATGATTCCAGGCTTTTGTCTGGATCCTTCAGATCCCCAGTCAAAAGACAGACCTTTTGCATTCTTCTACACCTGCTCTGTAGGTTTGCCATTGTAGGTGGATATTATGAATTCTTATGTATTTGTATATCTTATATTAAATCTGTTTTCTCTAGTAAGCACTGACTGATACATTCCATGGGAAATGGCACAGCATTTTACATCTGCTAACTTCTTCAGATTTCCAGGAAACATTTAATCTTTAATCTGTGAATCATAGAATATATTCATATTCCAAAGAATATTCCACAATAAAAGCCAATCTCGAATTGAAGCTTCCTATAGTGGACACTAATGAAAGCCAATGCACAAATAGGGTAGATCAAGGAGATTGGTGAGCCAGAGATTACTGAGGCAGGAGACCCATTTACAGAAATTTCAGAATGGCAGCCCTCAAAGGATAAGGAGGAATTCATTACACACACCTCTGTGGGTTGATTGTGCTTGAGACTACATGAAAACACTAACACTCAGCTGATGAGAGCAGATTAACAATCACAAGAGTAATCTTGTCCCCTGAAACCTGGAGTGCCTGGTGCTTATCAGATGGCAATGTCCCTTCCTGCAGAGTGGTGGTGGGCTAGGTGTGGTAGTCACTGGACTCCCAGAATGCCACAGTGTGGTGAGAGCACTTGATAAGAGATGGAAATTAGGAGACTTGACAATGAGACCCACAGAAGTTCATTCTGGAAAAACAGAGAGGAACAGCTAATAATACCTAGGAAAAGCAATAAAGTTTTAGGGATAAGTATTTCTAATAATTTGTCACTGGATGGCAAGGGGAGCTCTACACCGCAGGGCAGGCTGACAAGGTCATAACAATATAGTGCTAGCAGTGGTTGTTGTACTGGCTATTGTTTGTGCTTATTCAACAGACTACTTCACCAGTGGCAAAAGTCTTCTCTCTTTGAAAGAGTGGAAATTTGAGCTACGCATGGCCCATCAGTGTGTGATATCCACAGATCACTGTGACTGGTACAAATCTAAGTGTATAACTAAGTGTCAATGGGTGAGAACATTTCCAAATTTGAGTCTGATTCAAATAAATTGTGTGAAAGTTGTCAAAATAAAAATGGAGTAAATTGTGTCACCCCTCTCCAAAACAGAACTAGAAGATGATCAAAGAGGCAACACCTTGGATGTGTCCGGTGTATCTAATATTAGGAACTATCATGAGCTATCCTGCCAAGACACATGAAGACCACTGCAACCTTCACCCCCAAGTACTTCTGCAAGGACATCTTCCAAGCAGCTGCCTGTTTGATCTCATACTGATGCTACCCTTATTATTGATTCTAATAGCCAAGTGTAACTGCTTCACACAATTTATGTAACCCTCTTCATTTTGCCTTTAAAACACTTTGCCTCTCTGAACATGCACAAAGCTTGTTCTAGCTCATGTATTGTCATTGCAAAGTTTGCTCCCAATGAATTCACTATTTTTGGAGAATCTGTTCCCATTTTCTATGTTAGGTGCATAGCAGTAACAAAGCACTTATAACATAATGAGAAAAGTGAAATAGTGACTACATATTTAATGGTATTAGGAAATTTCAATGAATATTTATATGCTACTAGCATCATTCTTTTCATATATGTATGACATAATACTTGAATCAAAATAAAAATAATTCAAGGGGTAAAGGCATTATTCAGCATTTCATCACACACACATACACACACACACACACACACACACACAAAAAAAAAAAAAAAAAAAAAAAAAAACCCTGAGATAATCAACCTACCAAGGGAGAAGGTTTCCATTGGCCCAGAGTTTTGGCATTTCCAGGATCACGTGAGTCCAGTGTTTTAGAACTCTAGTAGAGGAGCCAGATGGCCCAGGTCACATAGTGGAACAGAGCTATTTATCTCATGCAATGAAACAGAGACTAAGGGGAGGACTCTGGTGGCACAGTCCTTCCTTAGTGATCTAAGACTTCCCACTGTTCCCTTCCACACAACACTTGCTAAAGGTTTCACCAGTTCCTAATAGTGCCACTCTAGACAGTGAGCTTTTCACATGGGTACATTGGCAAGGCTGTCCATGTTGAAGCAGGATGTGTAGGGGGACGTTATACAATGTTTTCCACTTTTGTGAATGTTTGATATTTCTAAATAATCATAAAAGACAAGAAACTAGAATCCACTGAGATTTTATGCACTGAAGCTGGAGGAAAGGAATTTATTTTCCTCTGAACTACTGTGCTGAGATTTTCCAACATCCATCTTCTCTACAGACAGGCCTCACCCTCACTGGAGAAAGCCTGTCTGTCCGAAGTGGGAGAGTGACCTTCAGGGAGCAGCAGAGATCAGGACTGGATGGAGCTGAGTGGAGGGAGCTGACTTCTACATGGCAGCATCTTATTTTGTGCTAACAAAAAGCTATACATAAGATGTAGTACTGCATAAGATCCCTGTACACTAAATGCCTGTTTGCTCATGTATATTATGATTGCACAGAAAACAAGTGCTTTAGGAGATATATATATATATATATATATATATATATATATATATTGCATTTAAATGTATTTCATCCATATGAAGATGAACCATTGCATTGCATTTAAATCTTAGGCCCATCTGGACTGTTTTTAGAACACAGTTAATATGTAATTTTCTCTACAACTAATTATCCTAGAACAAGGCATAGAATAGTTAATGATTTTCTTATCAGTTTGATACATTGCATTAATCAAATCTCAGTTTCTTGAGTCTGTATAATTATTACAACCCTTTTACTTGCATGTCTGAGCACATGTGTCATGGTACATTAATTATGTTCATATTTTAGAGTGCAAATCTTTAAAGTTCAAGTACAGAAGTTATTCTTTTTTTCAATAAACATTTTTTTTTAACGGTTGATACACTGCATATTGTTCTCACAATAGTAATACAGAGCACAAGGTGCGGACTTGACGTACCTTGTAATTTATATTGGTAAGAGAAAAAGAAAATCTTCTCTTTGAACTAAGAGGAAGCAGATGCATACAGAGTTCAATGTTCCACAATTGCAGTGGGCCACCAATGAAACTGGGAACGTTGGAGGCTATTGATCGAAGACTCCTACAGCTCATGACAGCAACCTGGCTCTGCGTTTCATGCCTCATGATTAAGTTTTCCACTGGGTGATCAAGGGCAAGTTAAAGCAAGACCTGTATAACAAAACATTCATCTTTTGTATCTTCCAAGGTCAAATCCCCTCAGGATTAACTTTGGAACCATGTACAGTGCTTTGTAGAACTATTTTCAGTGTGAGCCTTCGGAACAAGTCACAGCCACTGCTTGACCAGTCTGCTTTCTGGGAAAGCCTGAGAGAATGTTTTTCTCTGGGTGACTCTTCTTAGACACACCATAGTTTATTTATCCCTTTCCTCTGAGGTCACATAATCTCCTTGACCAGAAAATTTGGGACACTTCTGAGTTATAGGATATTACAGCACAGATTCTCTTATGTCCTGAGTCCTTACTGACCTTGAACGACTAGGGCCAAAATATTGGCTATTCTCATAGACCTTCTTTTTCTCCAATTTTTGGTCTCTTAACTTACATTCTCAACCCACCAGCAGAAAAGCTTTGTGATACTATTACTTTATAACATAGGTAAGTGAGCTTATCATCACTGGCTTTCTGAATATCAAACATCTTTGACTTACCTAGAAATTGATATTTTCTGACAATCATTCATATTCTACTAACTCTCCATAGAATGCAATATAAGCAGTTACAAAATTCTTATGCAGACATTTGGAAATCTAAGGATGTACAAAACTATAGCCTATCAAGCCTATGGCATTTGGCTCAGACTCTTACTCTAAATTAATACTCTTTTTTTGTTGTTGTTGTTAACCATCCATTTAGTTGAGAGAGAGTACAACAGTAACTGAGTTTACATTGGGAACAGTACACTCAAAAAGATGAGAATGATGTGCATTTCAAGCATAGTTTTAGTGTTGCATGTTGCTGTGATCAATGTGATGAACCATTTGAACGTTGTTAGGACCAATATCTGATTCATCCTGGTTATTCTTATTCTTAGTAATTTCTTTTTTTAGGAACCAGGGATTGAATTCAGGCCATTGCACATGTCAGGCAAGCACTTATTCTACTTACTGAGCGATCTCCCCAGCCCCTGTTCAGTATTTTAAATGCCTTCCTACTTTACTTTTTCAGATAAAAAGTAGAATTATCTTACAAAGCTTTTACAAATTGAGTTTTAAATTATAGTTTCATCACCTTCACATATGAACAGAAGAGTATGAAGAACTCTGAAATGTGAGTACACTTTCTGAAAATTGCATAGTTCCTGCATCTTAAAAAGCTTTGATTAGTGAATACAAAATATATACTTCTGATTTTCTTTTTAGAAAAATTAATATGATCTTTCAAACTTCTGAGTTTTTCATTTTAAGTTTCTGTTAGATTTATTTTTTTACAAAATATTTCTTTATTTACAGTATTGTAAGCAGTGCAGAATCTGGTAAGATGGTTTTTCCAGTATCATTATTCATTTATTCATTTATTCATTAATTCATTCCATTTGAATTGCTACTCTACTACAAACAAGTGCCCATGTTCAGAAACTGCGCTCCCCCTGCTGGTGGATTTGGCAGCTTTACTGCCTCCTATTTCCAGAGCTTTAAACAAGCAATTCTATTTTATAACATATTGCACCAAAGACTAAAGTATTTGGTAACTTTTGTCTAGGTTGTTGACACAGACAAAAATTTTATTATCTGAACTTTAGAAGGCCATAATTATTTCTAAACAAGTAAGAAGTAAGAGAGATGGCTAGCGTTAGAGGCCCTGAGACGTATGCTGTTGGATAGTGGACTGCCAGTTGGCTCTCAGAGAAACACTGGCTTCTAGCTGTTTTGTGGCCTAAGTGTTTCCACCATTTTTCACAGCAAGCTGTCCAAAGTGAAGTCACTGACTGTGGAGTTGGGAAGAGACTTAAAATTGGCTTCCATAAGTCAGCTTTGGGCTCCGCTTTGAAGAAAGAGATGAATTTTATTTTCTACACAGGCTGTATGAAAGGTAGTAACAGTGGGTAATAGGAAATTAAGTGCTTCAAAGTTAGACAAGTCCAACTTTAAAATCAGCTCTGCTGTTTTCTAGCTTTGAGTAATGTGTTCTTTGAATCTAAATGTCCTTGTCTCCAAAATGAGATGATACCTGCTTTAAAATTTTTAAAAATTAGATTTTAGGTAAGTATGGAGACACTTGTCTCTAATTTCAGTAAGCAGGGCAGCTGAGGCAAGAGGATCAAAATCTTAAGACCTGGCATAACAACATTAGTGATGTAGTAAGAGCCTATATCAAAACAAGAATAAGTGGGCTGCAGAGGCAGCTCAGTGGAAAGGCCTGATGTTCAAAGCCTAATACTGTAAAAAAAAAAAAAAAAAAAAAGAAAAGAAAAAGTCCTAAATATTCTCTAAATATTATGGTGTACATGCATCAACACAGAAGAATATATAGTAGTAGGTAAATTATTGAGATACACTTAGAAGAAAAAGGGTTGTCCTGAACCTCAGAACTAGGCACAAGCATGCTCACCACGTGCAGGAAATGGCGCCGTTACACTAGGCCTGCATGTCCTCCAAACTCAGGGACTTGATATTGAGGAAGAGCAGTCTGCTCAGATGACTTTGAGGAAGTCACTCTGGTCATGAGGAGAGACACATATTAGAGGATGATGGAACACTAATGTCAGGTAAGTATTACATGTTGATTTTGTTTTCAGTGTAAGAGTTGAAAGCAAATAATTGTCTAATAATAAAGAGCACTCTACCTGTACTTTCATATATACATATATGTAACAGTTTAAATGTTTTATGTATGTAATGTTTAATAAATACCTTTAATCAATCAAAATAATGGTTTTCATAATCATTAATTTTTCAGGGGTTTACACTTGCCTCAATAAATATGCATTTGTATTTCAACTGTCTGGTATATATTAAGTTTCAAGTTATAACTAGAATATGTGCCCATATTTGAAGATGAGAATGACTTCTTGAACTTCGGTATTATACTAGTTAGATGTTGTGCTAAATTACATGATCAACAGATCACGGACCAGTGATCAACACAGAAGTTCAGTGTTACAAGACACGGTTTTGCAGAAGTCATGCCCCAATTTAGCTTTCCAAACACTGAATCCAGGCCCAATCCAATCCAAAAAGTAGATTTCTGGTGGATGGACCAGTAGAGTCAGCTGGATGGATCACGAAGCCATCATGTTAAGGGAAATAAGTCTGATACAGAAATTTAAAATTGTGTGGCTTCTCTTACACAATAAATTAGAAATAAAACAAAAGAGAGATAATAGGAAGACGCCTTTTGCAAAAGTGAAAGGAATCAACAGATTAATGGAAAGGAGAGGAAAGGTTTTGACAGTAGAAGTTAAAAGGTATTGGGTATCTGTACAGACTCCCCATAGCCAGTGCAATCATTATGTGCAGCAACATGTACTAAGAAAAAGTTTTTTCAAAACCTGAATTCTTATGTATTCCTGTTTTATGCTAATCATATTTGGAAAGTGCCAGTACATAGACTATGGAAACATTAGAAAGATGTAATTGATTATTTAAAAATCTTCATTAGGACCTCATACACACACACACACACACACACACACACACACACACGTGCACACACACTAATTCCAAGCAGAAGTGAGATGCTACTACTTGCACTGGTCTTGTTAGATTCACTGAGCCATCAGATCATGAACAGCTCCTTGTAACCGTCTACAAATATCCTGGAAGTGATGTGAGCATGAGGCATTGATGAACCTTTGAAATCACCTGCTCCGTGATCTGGATCATTAAAGAGTTCCACTTGTTCCAAACAGAAAAGCAGTAGGATGTTAAGGCCTACGTCTCTGTGTGCATATGCACAGCCATACATATACTTTTTTATTGATCTATAACTTACATAGTTTCAAATTACCTATTTTAAACTGTATTGCTCATTGACACAACACATTGACACTACTATGCAAGCAATGCCTCCACCTAGTTCCAAAATATCCTCATCACCTCTGAAGGAATCCCATTTCATATCTCTTTTCCTCTTAGCCCCTGCCTCTATGTATTCTCTAGTTCTCGATCAGATCTTATATAATCATTTGTATCATCGTCTTTTACTTAGCATTATATTACCCAAGGTTTCACATGCTTTTAAAACTTAAAGTGCAAACAGATCAGCTCACTTTGCTGAAACAGATATGAGCTCTAAAGAAAGTATTTCTGTTGTATCTGCACCAAATTCTCTGATGTGTTTTTCTAAACATAAACACACATTTCTGGTAGGGAAGTTATGACAGTTCTCAGCGGGCTTCTGAAAACCATTCGGTCGTCCAGCCTAACGGACTTCTCACAGTTGTTTTGTTGTCCACCCTCTAGAATTTCAGCAGGCAGCCTCCCTTAGCTCAGATACATGCCCAATCTTCTGTTAAGTTTAACTTGTTGACATTCAACTCCCAAGACTGGTAACTGTGTATCGGGAGCCAGGATTGTGTTTCCCAGGTTCTTTCCCTAAGAGCATTTCTAGATCTTTCGAATCACTAGATTATTAATATTTACTTCTCAATCCAAAATCTGTTTCAAAAGCCAAAGCTAATTTTCCATACAGAAAGACACTTTTAACCTTTCCAGTGAGACACAGGAGACATTACCTAGCATTTTCCCCTAGTCTGCGTTTTAAAAGAATGTGTTCAACGCAACCGTACAGCATTTGGAGAATAACTTTAAAACAGGACTGTTTTTTATATTTGTCTTTCTTTTTTTAAATGTGTTTGGTAAAGGGGTTCAGCACATAGATCGGACTCATGGTGGTCTACCTGTTTTCAACTTCCCAAGAGCTGGGACTACAGGGGCACACATCCACCCCTAATCTCAGTCGCCGTCTCAGTGCGCCCTGGGGGTGGGGCTGACACGGCACCCTGGGAATCGAACCCAGGCTGCTGCACTCTGCCTAAGCAGGCACTTTAGTCCACTGAGCTATCTGGCCAGACCTTTTATGTTTATCTTTCAATAAACTGCATAATCTTTTGGGAGGGGGTTGAGGGATCTTAACATTATGATACTGTGCAAACTCTAGTCAATTTTCCTTAAATACCAGCTACTGCTATTTTATTTTTTTTATATCTTCATTAAAAATGTTAAAAAGTTACATTTTTTTTTCCTCCTTAAGAATGATATAGTGAAGTATTATGAGGAAGACTGCTTAGAACTGTCTCTCGCTTCTGAAGCTTCCTAGAATGTCTCACCCAGAAAGCCAGCACTCAGAAACATGAGCACAGGGCTCCCTTAGCTCTCAGAAGAATCTACACAGGAGCTTCTCAGCACCAGTATCCAGGCTGTCAGCACCATTGGCTGTCAGGAGCATGCACGCAGGGTTCCATCGCAGGAGCTAGTTAGAAGCCCTCAGGTGCTGCTGCCAAATGCCTGCAAGTCCCTCAAGAAGCAAGCGAAGTGGTGTACTCTGTAAGAAGGAAGGTTCTAGAAGACAGGGGAAGCCTCTTCTAAGAAAAAAGGAGTTTGTGTTTATTATTCTTGCTAGTTTTAATTGGAAATTGAGCTTGATCGATTTTCAAAAAGCAGATGATGTTTTGCCTTGGGACTTTATCTTGCTATTTTATGATTTAGTGCGAAATATTGTTTGTGTAGAAACTGAGGTTAGAGGACGTCAGACAAAATGAATAAAAGGCTGTCTGTTTTGTTTCCTCTCTTCCCTCTGCTTCAGATCCAGGAATATGATGGAGGATGTCTATAGAGAAAAATGTGTTTTGAATTTTATGTTATTGGAAACTAAGGCTTTGAACATTTTTTTTAGAGGCATGTCCGAATTTTACAGAAAATTTTCCTTCTGTTTTTTTCTCTGTATCAGATTTGGTTTCTGACTGCTACATTGTTTAATATTAGAAACTGTAAGAGAACTTAAAACACTATCACATACTGAAAAAGTTATTTTAAAAATAACTTAAAGGGATGGGGATATAAATTGGCAGCCTGCTGTCAAGTGTGAGGACTGGGGTTTGATACCTGGCACCATGCTGTGCTGGGGGCCACCAAAACCGGATGTGGTGTTGCAGGCCGGCATGGAGGATGTGATTCATGAGATCTATACTGTTGGAAAACGCTTCAAAAAGGCAAGTAACTTCCTGTGACCATTTAAGTTATAATCTCCATGAGGTGGAATGAAAAAAAAAAAAGACCACCTATTTTGTGCAAGGTAGAGATACTGGAAATGCAGAAGACTGGATCAGCAGGCTTATTAGAAGGATAAACTAAAGTATCCACCATGGTGTTTTCATGATTTGGTCAGTTAATAAGGTATCTGCTTCCAACTTGAAATGTAAAAAGAAAAAAAAAAAAAGGATTGATCATAAAGGTTATAAACATATCAACTCAAATAAATGTTAAATTGTATAATAATAATGACTAATTTACCAGCATAGACATGAAAAAGTTCAAATAAGAAAACTCAACAGTTGCTGTACATCACAAATGGTAAAGACTGACTTTAGAAATTTCTTTTTTTTTTTGGTCTTTTTGAGACAGGGTCTCGCTATGCAGTTCAGGCTGGTCCTGAGCTCACTTTTGTAGCCCAGGCTGGTCTCGAACTCACATCGATCCTCCTGCCTCAGCCTCCCGAGTGCTGGGATTACAGGCGTGCGCCACCACGCCCGGCTAGAAATTTCTATGTAAAATATAAATGATAGAATTGAAGACTAACCAGTAGGAGAATAGAAATTGTATGATAGCTAAAGTACTAGAAGAAAAATATATATTAAAAACTTTATTGCCCTATTTAAAGCTAGTGTGGAGAAAAAAGGGAAAGCATAGAAAAGTTGAGGTAAATAGCTGTGCCAAAAGAGGGCAGAAATAAATCTACATACATGTGTAATTATGAAAAACAAACACAATTCACCAGCTAAAAGACACATATCTCTGCTTAGAATTTGTAAAAGAAAAAGGGAAACAGGAATATATCTTCAGATTGGACTAACAAATCTAATCAAAATCCAGTTCTGGTAATTTATGGGAAATTCATCTAAACGAAGACATACGGGATGACTAAAAACACCAAGAGCAAAAGGAAGTGCACCTGGTAAACACTAACAAAAGGTGGCAGCCTTCGGACTTAAGCCATTAAGGCAGGAATATTCACTATGGATGAAAAGGAGACAATGCATTAGGAAGATGAAACATTTCTAGACTCATGAACATAACATTAAAGAAAATGCAACAATTACAAAATAAATGATAAAAACAATTATATAGAGCTTGAATACATCATTCTTAGTGTATAGTATTTAATAAATCAGGCAAAATCAAAATTGATAAAGATAATCTATATGCAAACATATAAGCAGGACTTGATTCAGAGAACTGATGGACAGACAAGCACTACACAGCAAATGCTTCTTTTATATACACTTGAAATAGTTATAAAAATTCAGCATACTTAGGCCAATGGCAAACCTCAAACACAACTTAAATAACAAAAATATTTTGCTGCCTAAGTGTAAGACTACAAAATTAAAAAACAAATAAAGCAATGCCATTAAAGAATGCTTAGAAAATTCTAATAATGCATCCAAGTAATTTGGAAGGCAAAACAAAATTCAAATGGAAAAATGAGGAAATATTTACTTGGATTGTGTAGTGACTGCACTATTTAGAAGGAAATGAAGAGTTTTACATGCATGTTTTAGATTATTTTATTCAAATATACAGACCACATTTTTAACAGACCCAAGTTAATAATTTTTAAAAATTATTATGAGAACTTTCAAACACATATGAGGTACAGAGAATATCATACAGAACCTTAGTATCCTTACACCAGCTTCCACATTACCTGCTCTAGCCTGTCCCATTTCATCTGCATCCTCCTCCCACCTCCCTTACCATATTCTACTGGATTATTTTGAAGCCCAATATTTGCATCACACTTCTTTAATCCTCAAGCATTTTATTACACATATCTAAATATAAGTGCACATTTATGAAGAAAAGTTTAATACTAAAACCATTTGCACACCTAAATATCTTTTTAGTATGGATGTCTTATGTTTATCGAACATGCATGCGATTGTCCCATAACTTTCCAGCCTGTACTGCCTACCCTGGGTGATTCCTTCACTTTTTCTAATTCCTGTCTTGCCCTGCTGCCCCTTATGTTTGTAAGACTGTTTTCTGTAGGAGAGGACATAAGAAAAGAGGAGGAGGAAAAGCATTCTTACTCTTTGTGATAACTGTAGATAAGCACATTCCTGTAACAAAGATTAGACAAATTTCTAGAATTACTTTCTCAAGAGGGTGCAGGTGTCACTGTTCGATTCCTGGCACCACACACCATGCCAACCCCACCCTTGAGTGCACTCAGCCAGTGATGGAGTCTGGGCATGGTGGCACACACCACCAGCACTAGAGAGGTAGAAATAAGGAGGATCACTATAAGTTCAAGCTGCATAGTGAGACCTTACACCCAAAAAGGATAATAGAAATAAGACAAATATACAAAACTGTAGGGATCCATTGATCTTACCGCAAAAGGTTCAACCCTGGGGAGACATGGCAGTAAGAATGAGAAAGATAGACAAGACAAAAAGTTGGGCTAGGTGGTCATCAGTCTGCCTGATGGGCAAGACTAACTCAATGCACTGAAAAATGATCCTTTATTTATACTTCCACAAAGTTTGCATCCCATGACACAAGGCTATGCAGCAACCAATAGCTTGCCTGTACCAGACAGGATATTTTTCTCAATAGGATGTTTTTCTCAGCACTGGGGTGGCTTTTTGCTCCAGGCGTAGAGGCCCAGTCCCACCTGCACACACTTGATCAAATTCATGGCTTCCTGCCCCTCCCAACATATTCCCCTTTTTTGTATTGTTTTGTCAAAGATGGATGTTTAATTGCAGTTGGAGAAGCTATATTTGGAAAAGACTTTCAGTGTCCTTTTTATATTTGATGTGAGTCCAGTGATTGTAGGTACTTGAACTTAATGTAAACAACCCTATATAATTCAACAGTCCACAACAGTAGTGTGTTTTTAGCATAGCTGGTAATTGTCAATTGTAGTTCACTTGAGCCTTTTATAACTTAACATATCAGTATGACATTACTTTTATACCTCACGTATACTTTCTGCTGGATGGTTAAGACCAAGTTAAAGCAAGACCTATATAAATATGACCATAAATTTGTTATCTGACAAGGTCAGCCTCAGTCTCAGGATTTATCTTGGAACCATGTACAACACCTTGCAGATCTTCTGTCAGTGACAACCATCTGGATGAGTCATGGCTGTTGCTTGACCAATTTGCTCTCTGTGAGAGCCTGAGAGATTATTTCTCTCTAGGTGAGGCATAGGCACACTGTAAGTCATTGATCACTTTCCTCTGTGACCCCCTGATCTTCTTATCACAGCAGAGGTTCTCTTATGTTCTGAATCTTTACTGACCTTGAGGGGCGAGGGCCAAAATACTGGCTATCCTTTGAGCCCATCTATCTCTTCAATTTCTGGTCTACAAACCTTAGCTGTTAAATATCCAGAAGAAAATCTTAAGGATATTACTCTGTAACAGAGGCAGTAACTTAACATTATTATCTATCTGAACACTAAACACCTTAGACACAAAATGGAAATGTTATTTTCTAACAAGCATGGATATTTTAACATTTAAATCCCTTTAATATGTTAACAATCACACAATTTTACACAAAATTTTTGAAATCAAATCATATACAACATTGAGCAGGCCATTGTGATAACATTTTTTGATAGGCTTACGTTTCCATTTTAACATAACATAATCCTTTTGACCAATCTTCTTTATCTAATATGTATGAATTTTTCACCTAATTATCCTTAAATACTCTATGTATCACAGGCTTTTTCTTCCTTCTTCCATTTTTTTTTTTTTGAATTTGAAAGTCTTATCACAATAAGCAATCTTTGTTTAACATTGTAGAAGACCTGTACACTTGGAATCATGGGTACATTTAAGACGTCATGAGATTAACAATAACGCCTTGTAGCTCTTCTGTCAGTGCCAACCATCTGGATGAGTCATGGTCATTGCTTGACCAATTTGCTCCCTATGAGAGCCTGAGAGGTTACTTCTCTCGAGGTGACTCTCCTCAGGCACACAATATGTCATCGATCATTTTCCTCCGTGGCTCCATGATCTTCTTGTCACAGCAGAGGTTGTCTTATGTCCTGAGTCTTTACTGACCTTGAGGGGCTAAGGCCAAAATATTGGCTACCCTGTTAGCACATCTATTTCTCCAATTTACAGTCTGCAAACCTTAGTTGTTAAATATCCAGAAGAAAAGCTTAATGATATTAATCTGTAACAAAGCCAGTGAATTAACATTATTATCTATCTGAATATTAAACAACTAACAAACAATAATTACACAATTTTATACAAAGTTCTTGAAATCGAATCATACACACCGTTATAGCAAGCCATTCTTGACATTTTGTGACATGCATACATTTCCATTTTAACATAACATAATCCTTTTAACCAATCTTTTTATCCAATACATATGAATTTTTCACCTAATTATCCTTAAATATTCTGTGTATCACAGGCTTTTTCTTCCTTTCCCCCATGTTTTTTGAATTTGAATTTTAAAGTCTTATTACAATAAGCAACCTTTAACATTGTAGGAGACTTATACACTTGGAATCATGGATTCACTTAGGAAACTGTGAGATTAACAATAACATATATAAACCTTTGTTTCTTAATTTAGTTGAATACCAAAGCCATTTCTTAAGAGAAAACCCAATCGTATTTTTTTAAAACACTTTTATCTTTAAGCCAATGACTGATTTATTGTCTCCTAAGAAACTATGAAGATTACTAGGAGCTTCTCATTAGTGAACAAAAAGTTGCTACACGTCTTATTCATCAACAGGGCTCTCAATTTTTAAACCTTTTATTTTTTTTTTGGTAAAAGCTGAATTAATTTAAATCTTCTGATAAACTGTGTATAAACCAATTTTAAAATGACTTAGACCAGCTGATAACTTTAAAAAGAGCATGCTTTTAAGCCTGTATATCCCATGTTGTATTAACCAAAAAGAAAAAAAAAAAAAAAAGTAAAACAACAGAAGAGGGAACAGCTGTTCACAGAACGACACACACACACAGACAACACAGTACACACAATTGGCCATCTTTACAAAATTATGAGTGCACTTGACTACATATGTGGCCAGATTAATTTATATTAACTCTATTGAATTTTTTAATAAAATGGTAACTAGACTAGTCAGATTTCGTTATCAATAAGCAGAGATCTCTTATCAAAAATTTTGAAAAAATAAAATCTCTCATCTCTAAATAACATCTATGCCATATATTTAGTAAAATTTAGTTATATTTATATATTTTACCATCCATTTAGACCTTAGATGTCTATTTTGTCAGTTCCTTCCATAGGCCCCAGGTTACATCTGGCCTCCTTGTTAACTTTTTTCTCAGATCTGGCATCATGGTGTAACCTGACAACATGTTCTTGTACCCAAATGGGTCATTCTGCATTCTCCGGCAAAATACAAACATACCCTCTCCTCCAGGTTAGCAGTGGACTAGGTCCCTTCCATTGTCCAGTATGGAAATCTCTCCAAAGGACTCTTCCTAGCTGTTTTGTATGTATTTGATGGAATTCCTTTTTTGGTGCTGTACGAACATCTTTATAGAACTTAAAATAGTGTCTTATACTTGAATAACACTGTTTATTTTTGAAGGCCAATCATTGAACTACTATTTTGTTAGCTTGCCTGTCACTGACGATCTTTTCAGTAGCTTGCAACAAACCTGCAGCACAATTTTGGAAAGATTCCTTAGGGAGTTTCCTCTAAGCCTAAAAGTAGTTTGTTACATAGTTACAGTATAAAGGTCAGTTGATTATTCTAGCAAAGGTTTCCTTTCCAATTAGCAGATCCTTTGTAATTGTTAAATTGTAAAACACACTTCCTGCCCATTTCCTGCTATCTGTATGTTCTTTCCACAATAGTCTCCTGGATTTATATCTATTTTAGCTATTTCTTTCAACTCATTTAGGGCCATAGTCTGTTGTAGCATTTCTACTAAACTCAAGGTGAAGGGAGCAGTAGGGCCATAAGTAGCAACAGCTTGTGTTAATTATCTTAAAATTTTAAAGGATAGGGATTTATGAAGACCAACAATTTAGTTTTAATCTGTGACTCAGTGAAATTTTCCTGAGTTGCCTTGGTCAGGATTGCAGCTTGTTGCTCCATAAAGCAAATCGGATGTTTTTGCTTTCTCCAGATATTAACCATAAACATTATCTTGAGCCTAACAAATTTGTGATTCCAGCAATGCAAATAGCCAGTGCCAAGGCCACAGGCTACCATACTCACGACCCTCTTACATAGCACCAGGCACACAGGACTGTAGTTAGTGATATGCACCAACCTCTGTGGCTGGATGAGGCAAACAAACCTGCAGGCTACTGGAGAATCCCAGCTGGGTTTGCCAAAGACTAGAACACAGAAGCCTCCTGAAGCCCGGTTTGTGCCCCTAGCCGTGGGAGGGTTGCGCTGCTTGGAATCAATCGCCTGTGATTTAAAATAATGTTTTCTTTTGTCTTCTAATTGAGCAAAGTTAGAGGGCTTACACTCTACCTGCTTTACATTTACTCTATCCTCCTTATTCCATCTGGGACTTGATTTTAAAACAGTTCTCCACACTAAATCCTTTATGATAATCTTAGAAAGTAGCACAAATACAACCCCCTCCGAAAACAACAAACATTTCTATATACATCTGTCAACACCACAATTTTTTAAACTATTTTTCCCATTGTTAATGCAGTCAAATCTCTGTTAGGCTTCTCTAAATCTTTTTTCTGTCTTCATTACTTCTCTGGCCCTAGTGAGTCCCTCCTGGCCCTAATGAGCCCCTTTCCCAAGTTTTACACCTAGTAGACCAACACCAATGCACACCAGTGCACACTACTGCTGGCTCTAACCATTCCACTTCCCCCGCTTGTACACGCTTTTTGGAAGTGGTTGCTCCATTCACACTTACCTCGTACCGGGGTCCCTGTTTGGGGGCCAAATGTAGGAATCCATAAATGTAGTAATCCGTTTATCTTACTGCAAATGGTTCAACTCCAGGGAGATATGACGGTAGGAATGAGAAAGACAAGATGAAAAGTTGGGCTAGGTGGTCGTCAGTTTGCTTGATGGGCAAGACTAACTCAGTGCACAGAGAAATGATCCTTTATTTATACTTCTACAAAGTTTGCATCCCATGACACAAGGCTACCCAGCAACCAATAGCTTGCCTGAACCAGACAGGATGTTTTTCTTGACAGAATGTTTTTCTCAGCACTAGGGTAGCTTTCTGCTCCAGGTACAGAGCCCCAGTCCCACCTGCACACACTTGATCAAATTCCTGCAGCTCCCAACACAAAACTATTAACATATTCCAAAACATTAGCATTATGCAATTGTAAAATATAACAAAGTAGAAATACCACTTGTGCACAAAGCCATGTGTGAAATACCTTTTTGGAAAAAATTACAAGTGTATTAAATACCATAAAACCCAAATAAGTAGGACTGGTGACTTATCATATAGAACATAATTCCCCTTAAACTAAACTAGTAACATGAAACTCAATGACATTTACATTAAAATCCATGAGATTGTTTTTGTTTATTTTATAGAAATTAATGAGGTGATTCAAAACCTGATTTGGAAAAACAGTGGGGCAAGAATACAAATTATTTCAAATGAGAATAGGAAATCCATATTGGATTAATTATATAAAGTTTTAGTTTTTAAAGCCATGAAACACTTATGAAAATAAACATGTTATAGATCAAGGAAGCAGAAAAGAGAACAAACAAGACTATAACGCTTTCTATAAATGTTTGTAATGACATAGGTTACATTACAGAAATCAAATGGAAATGGATACAGCCCTATGGAGAAAGTGAAATTAGATTCCTACCATGTCCCAGTCACAAAAGTTCAAGGTTAATTAGGAATTTACAGTGAAAAGTAAAACTGAAATATTTAGAAAACATAGGAGAACATCTTTATGACAACTGACAAACCAAAAGCATAAAAAACGTTTAATTTAGTGCCGTAAAGATGGGTCAGCAGTTTAGGCACCTGCCTAGGCAAGCACAAAACCCCAGGTTCAATCCTGGTACCACATGTTGCACTGGCCCTGCCCCTAGCAGCACTAAGCCAGCCAGCAAGACCAGGTGTAGTGGCACACACCTGTAATTCTGATGCTGGAAAGGCTGAAACAGGAGGATCACTATGAGGACAAGCTGTGTAGTGAGACTCTGTAACACAAAATTTTAATTTCAACACTCTGATGGCAAATAGCATGAACACCAAGACTTGAACTTAGTAAAAGCTGTGTGCAACCTTATAACCCAAACAGACAGCAGAGAGTCCCTGAATAATGATTGCTTGGCTACAACTTTTCAACCTTATGATAGTGTGAAAGTACTGCACATTTGATGTTACCTGAGCCAGTAACATGCAGTACATTTCTTGAATCAAAAACTCAGCACTTTAATGTCACAGTACACTTATGGGTATGATGCACTCTTTAATAAGTGGAAATAATAAGATTAGACCTGACATGATGGGGAGCTAGCTGCAATCACCCCTGATTTTACGCAGAGTGGCCACCCAGGAGCTACTCTGTTAGCTTTCCTCAACAGTATACCACTGGCAGAGTTCCTACCTTAGCCATAGGGTCAAGACATCCAAAACAGCTCCTCGCTTTTCTGATATTTAGAGAATAAAAGGATTACCTTAAGTCACATATTCCTCAGGCTATAAGCTGAGTAAAGGCATATTTTATTTCTCAAAAGTCACTGTCATTCACCATTGTTCATTATAGGGACACGGATTCTAGGTTTCATATAAAGGCTTTGCCATTAGTTCCAATTAAAGCATGTAGATCCAATATCCATTGGCCATTTTCAGAAAGGAACAAATGGTCTGGATCTTGACCCTACATAGTTATAGTTCCCCAGGTACAAGAACATATTCCAATTTTTGAACTCTGAAAAGATATGTGAGCCTTTTCCTTTGAGACTTTATATTTATTCTTAGTTAGAAAATTAATGTTTGAATAACTCCCAAGTTGTACTACAGATTAGAATATCACCTGTCAACTAGGATGGTTCCCTGTTTAAGCTCCCTATATCTTAAATCTTTTTCCAGTGCCTGAACAAAAAAAGGTAAGAACTATCTCTAAAGCCCTGTGGGAAAACTGTCCAAGTATATTACTGTTTTTCCTTTGAAATAGGATTCTCAGTCGGGTGTGGTGGTGCACACCTGTAATCCCAGCACTTGGGAGGCTGAGGCAGGAGGATTGGTGCGAGTTTGAAACCAGCCTGGGCTACCAAAGTGAGCCAGCCTGAACTGCACAGCGAGATCCTGTCTCAAAAAGACAGAAAAAAAAAAAAAAAAAGAAGAAAAAAAAGAAATGGGATTCTCCTACACATAGGTAAACAGGAACTAGAAATCTTGATGGAAAGGAATAGAAAAGAAAAGGTCTTTGAGGTCTAAGACTGAGAACAAATTTGTGTCTCTTGAAATTTGGGGCAGGATTGTACATGGATCTACAACCAGAGGGTGGATTGTGATTACAGTGTGTAGATGACTTACACCGTCCTATGATCTGATGGCCCTGCTGCGGAGATACTGGGAGCATCCCAGAGGAACACACAAAGTTATAGAGAACCATGTTTGAAAAATCTGACAGAGACTAGATTTGTTTTCGATTGGATACTGACTTCAGTTGGATAATTGACTGAGACATTTTAGTTTTGTAGCTACCCACATTGTGGAATTTGCCCTGCCATTATTCCAAAAGCAAGACCCACATGCTGGCTATTTAGGTCTGAGAAGCCTGACATAGTCCCGACAAGTAAAACCCACTTTGGCCTTTGCTGCAGTGTGAGAATTGTCCCAGCTTTGTTGATAAAACTCTTCCTTGCATGGGAGTAGCACACGTAGGACAATAAAAACTTATGCCTGAACATTTGACCTTTGAAGTGACATGTTAGAGTAGGTGTAAAATAAAAATCTCTGACTAGCGTTCTAGTTGATCTTAATTATGTTTATAGACCTTGAGAGGTATTTTCTAGAGAAAGAAGTTAAAATTGAGTGAGTGCTGCCGGAAGCCCTGTAGTTAAGGTCTGGTACAGTCAGCTAAGCTGCTGTCACAGAAGCATGGGCAGCCAATGCATCCAGGGGCACCTGTGGCTGCTGAGATAGCAGTGTAGGCAGCCTAACCCTGACTACCCACTCACTGCAGTTCTTGGGAGGCTCCTGGAGTTGAAGAAACCAAAAGAAGGTACATGACTCACGTAAACTGGCATGTTTCAAAGAAAGCAGAGCAAGTATTGTGAAACCCAGCCTATTGTTCTCCTCCAGGATTCTTTCTCTCTCTCTCTTGCTTTCTTCTTTCTTTCTTTCTTTCACTTATTTATTTCGTACAGCTCAGATTTGAAGTCACCCTCGTGTTCCAACCTCCTCAGCCCTGGGATTACATGCACGTGCCACCACGCATGGTTTTGGTAGCCAGCTTTGTGAGCCCAAGGTGGTTCTGGTACAGCATATGGTACTAAATGTGAGTCCTTATGCCTTAGAGTGCTGAGTTACCTCCCTGGTCCTCCAGTATTTTCTACTGTAAATCAACTACCTTGGCACTGGAGAAAGATTATGAAGTCAGATAACCAGAGAAACTACATATACTGTTTAGTAGCATTGAAAATGGTTGTTTAGAGCTGTTTTCTTCCAAGCAAAGCTTGGAATGGTATTTGCTGGGCCATTATTCTCCAGGAGCTCTGAGTCCGGAGCGAAGTTTGGAAGCGCAAAGCCTGGCTTTTGCCACGGAGATGTGGTAGTGTAGACTGCTACTCTGAAGTCAACTTCAAGGCCTACTGCTAGATCAGAAGGGAATAATGGGGGCTCCTTGCTAAATGTCCTCCTGCAGGGGATTGCACAACTATCAGTGATTGACCGTGAGGTGGTGCAGACCACCTGCGAGGAGGAGCTGGGGAAAGTTGAGCTTTTGCATGGAGGTGTCTCTAGCGGAGGCAGACAGGTAGAGCTGGTCAGTACGGATAGTGTGTACACCCATGTGTCAGACATTGCGCTGAATGCGGATAGGAGTAGCAGGAAGGAGAGATTCACAGATGAGAGGTTGCGTGCCTGCACCAGAAAAAAAAAAAAAAGGTTCTTGCAGGGAGAAGGGAGAAGGTACATTGCCTTGTAATGTTCAGCCGGCAATGGGAAATACCAGCCTTGTTGGTCTGAACGGTGGAGATGCTAATGGAACACCAGAGGGCAGTATGTGCTTAAGAATTGAAGCGAAGCAGTTTCTACTAAGTACTAAGTCTTAGATTTTGCATGTGCAAGTGATTAAAACAGCAAAAATAATTTTTTTGGGTAAGCACTTTAAAAACAACTTCATTACTGATATTAACTCATAAAAGACTTGCTTAAATTCAAACAAAAATTTTGGGTGGTTTCAGTAGAAGGGTGTGGATTAATACTGCCTAATATATAATTCATTCAAAATCTTGAGACTTGTGCATATGACTAGGACAATAGTCTTTGAGATTAGACCGATATAGTAATATTATTAAATTGTACGTTACCATGTCCACAGTTTATAAGCTAAGAGCTACACTGGTGGGCAAGGAACAAAAATGCCAAAATTAATGGGAGACTGAAGTTGTATTATTAATACATATTTTGTTACAAAATTACCAGACTTTATTCCAATGTGTTCATGTAGATCTTTTTCTATGTTAAGAAAAATTTTTCTAAATCCACATTACTTTTTTTTTTCTTTTCCCCCTTCTTTTCTTTGAAAGTTGACATATTGCATATTGTCCTCACAATCATTCTATAGAGTGCAGTGTGTGGACATGACCCACCTCCCTACTGATGTTGCATAGAAAAAAGAAAGAAAGAAAAAAATAAATAAAATAAAATAAAAGGAAAGAATATACTTCTCTTTGGACTAAGAGGAAGCAGATACATACACAGTCAAAGGTTTTGCAATTGCAGTGTGCCACCAGTGAAGATTGTGATGTTGGAGGTTATTGAATCTAAGCCTCCTAAAGCTCATCTCACCAATCTAGTTCTGCGTTCCATGCATTGTAATTAAGGATTTTTTTTTCTTGCTGGGTGGTCAAGGGCAAGTCGAAGCAAGACCTGTATAATTAAACATTCATTTTTAAGGAAAATTTTTCTACCATGGCTTCCAGCACACTGCCTGACAGTAAGTGCTCTTAGTAATCTCTTGCTCTCAGGTGTCTTTCACCTTTCTGGTAGAATTAGCTCCCTCACTTGTCACATCCTGGCACTCACAAATTCCCTGGGCATTTCGGGGCTCTGTACTCGGGAAGGAATCACAGTGAAACTCAGCACTGAATGTGTATGAAGGGGAACACAAGCTAGAGCTCCAAGCTAGAGCATCACACACACTTTAGAAAGATACAGCTTGGTAATTCATATTAGACTTGCATGCAAATGTGATGGTCTGTAAATCGAACATTTGTATTTTGCTACCTAGAGTTATTCTCAATTGTTTAATCTGTTGTAAATGGTTAATTCCAAGTTGTGAGTTGTTCTCAACTAGTCTCTTTGTTGTCTTTATATTATCCCAACTGATTAAAATTCTTTAGATGTGAATCCATAGTGTGTCCAAAAAAAGTAAAAAGTAAATTAAAAACTAAAAATACTAAAAGAACCTGCTGTTATGAATAATCCATCTATCAAAACAAGTGTCTAGTTTTGAGATTTGAAAAGCAAGAAGAAATAAGAAAGATAATCTATTGGAACATTGGCATGAAAATAAAAATCTTTCAGATAAGCATCTGAAAGGGGGAAATATCATGCCCAAGGGAAGTGTTATGGTTTGTGTCTAGATGTCCCCCCAAAGCCTCATGCAGTCAGGGGGTAAGGACTTCTAGAGTTTGAGATTAACTCATGATCTACTGGGATTATGGACTCATCTACTGGTATTATAGGTCATATTACTGGTGGGATTATGGGTGTGAGTGCTACATCCTACCTGGGGAGGATAACCTGAATGTAATATAAGAAAAACAGAGAGACAGAATTTTTCTCTGTTGCCATTATTGGCCTGCTGCCATTCAACCACCATAAGCTGCTGCTCTCTGCCTTGTACCCCTGTCCCTTGGAGCCCACTGGATATGGATTGAAAGCTCAAGTAATTGTGAGCTAAGTAAACCTTTCCTTCCATCATTTTGAGTGTTGCATATATGTCCCAGCAATGAGAGAACAGTAACTGAGAAAGGAAGAAATGTTTTACAGAACAGTGAGGATTATAAAGTACAAAAAAATACTGAGGAAAGGCTCCAGATTAGAGACATCACAGTTAAATCTCATGACCCTGGATGGGATCTTGAAATGGGTCAAAGAGTTATTATTAAAAAGTTGAGTTGCATTAATCATTTTCCCATCCCTGGGACAAAATATCAGAACTTGCAATTTAAAGAAGGGGAGCATTTGACTCATAGTTCCAGAAGGCCCAGTCTTAGTTAGCAAATTCATGGATACAAGGGGCACAGTGAAGGGGAACAGTGAAAGAAAGCCACTCATCTTGTGGCAGGAAGGAAGCAGAGAGAGGGGAGAAGCTGGGGGCAAGGATACAATACACCCATCCGTGTCACACTGCTAGTGGTCAAGCTCTGCTGGTTAGAAAGGGGCTCTACCTCTGGGTTGTACATTCAGTGTGAGCTGAACAGTGAATTAACCTACCTGCAAATATAGTCCCTCATGATCTAATGATCTTAGCAAACCCTCACTTGTCAACACGAAACTTTTAGGGGACCTTTTAAATCTGAACTATAACTGAGATAACAAAATTTTTAAATGGACTATAATTAGATAAAGTTTTATGTAAAGACACATTTCCATCATTTGATTATGGCTCTGTGTCTATGTAAAAGAATTCTTTATTCCAATTCTTTGGGAGACAGAGGTGGAATTATTTAAGAATAAAGAGTCATAATGTGTGCCAGTTATCACCAATCCACCTAAAAGAAAGATGGACAAAAGTGAAAGAAGTAAAAAAAAGAAAAATCAGACATCAGCAGATGTTAACAAATACTGAGTCTGGGTGAAGCTTAAAGATGCAGTTCCTTAGACAGTGATAACTTTCCTATGCATTTGTCAATACTTTAAATTTAAATGTAATGGTAATAGTAACTTGGAGGCAATTTTGACTTAAAATTTCACACTACCTACATTTTTTTCTGCTTCATGTTACACCAACATTTGATCACCTTGTGTAGTCATTTTATCATAGGTGTAAAAACACACTTCCCAGTATCTATATGTGAGGTTTATATTCACATTTTTTTCTTCAGGACCAGAGTTCGAACTTATAACCTTGGACTTGCTACATTCACATCTTGTTTTATTTATTTGCATAGTTATTTGTTATGTAATGTTACTAAAATTTTTTCATAGAAATGTTATCAGTAGAATACAAAACTTTTTATGAAATATCTTCATAACTACAGGGTGCTTTTATAGTGTATATCCCATAGACATCCTCCTACAGATACAACCATTGAAATCAAAGAAAAAAATGAATGACAAAGACTTGTCATTTAATCCTTAGACACCATCTGACTGATGGTTCCATGGTTTGTAGTAAACTGGTCTAGATCAAACGACCCTTGAATTTAGTTGTAGGTCTTCATTTCCCACTTCAAAACTTGCCTCAGCCCTCCTTTTGTGACTTTTACACAGAAAAATGACAAGAGCATATTTTGCCAGAGAACTTGAATTGTCTGCTTCCTTATGAATTGATGCCAGCTAGGTATCTTTTTCATGAGCTTCACAGATGTGGCACAGTGGTCTCATTGCACGCTCATGCTGGTTAATGATTTTAATTTGCCCTGTGACTTGTGGTGTACTTTTATTACTTGGCCAAATCTGGTGTCTGGGAGATTACTCCAATGTAAACATACTCATTTCATTTTGTAATTAGTACATATGATGAGCAGAGGTGATTTCAGAATGATACACTATTTCTCATCAGACTTAGAATCTATTTATATTAGTGTTGATTCATAATTTCTTACTTTATTCAGTAGGATTTTAAAAAAAGAATGCAAAATAGTAAAAAAAAAAAAAGCATTAGTAACATTACAAAATTTCATTAAACAAATCAATAGGAATTCAACAGTAGTTGCTGGATTGCATTATGTTATCTAAAAATTAGTTTTTAGGTTGCCAGAAAAACTAGGAAGAGGAAAAGGACAAAAGAAAGAGGGAGGGGTGAGATACATTTGTTTGTGAATGCAGGATAGTTTGGATAATTTCATTGCATGATTTCTGCTGGTCTTTTGAAAAAAAGCAGTTAATGCATAAAGTTTTTTTTCTTTTTATTCAGTATGTTTGAATCCATAAATATCATCACAAAATTTTCAGAAGCAAATTATCCCAGATTTGGCTACTGAGAGCCCCTTTAAGCAGTACCTTTTATGTCTCCATCATTTATGGAGAAAAGTTTTCAGTTCTGACATACACAAAAATTTGTATTTTATCCTGTACTTTCCCTGGCCTAGATTTATAAGAAAATTGATTTCTTTTAGTGGAGAAAACCAGATTTGTGTGCTGGAATTTTTGCTTATTTATGCTGAGGCACCAGGAGGCACTGTTAGGGGACAGAACTAGGGATATCTGAACATTTGTAGCTATTTCTTTACCCACTTCTTTGTACAGTTCACCCTCCATATCTGTGGGTTCGGCATTCACATTTTTTTGCAGTGCTAATTGTTTTATTTTTATTTTATTTTATTTTGAAGATTAAAAAAGAAAAACAAAGACAGAAGCAGGGTAACACACAATAATACATATGTTACAAAATTTCAAATCAGGGATATCTGATTAACAATGGTGTTTATCTTATCTATTTTATCATCAAATCTGTTGCTTAGATTGACAGAAATGGTTATGCAAGATTGGACAAATATTTGAATGTTACTACTTGCTTTCAAGAAACCTTAATTTTTTTCTTGTCTTTTTAAAAAGCTTATTTTAAAGAGAGTATAACTAATAATTGACAAGACATTAGAAATGGCATACATTTAGAAGATTAAGATAAGAGGTATTCAAGCACAGGTTTTGCACTATACATTGCTGTCCTTGATGTAGTTGCTTAGCTTACAGATATCAGCATACAGATTTTGTCAAGTTGAAAATTTAAAACATTAACTGCTATTTAAAAAAAACTGGTGGAAATTTGTACACTACTCTCAGCCATCTTGCATATATACTTTCATGTTTTACCCCTTCCTTTTTCCTATCTTTTCTCCTCTCTCTCAATACTTAAATTCAGTTTCTTTTCATTTTACTATATTTACTATATTTTTCAAGTTTTATTTCTTCGTTCAGGTTCTTATACTAGGGAGACAATATAACATTTACACATGTGAGTCTGATTTATTTCACTTATGAATATAACCTCTCACTGCATCTACTTGCCAATAAAAGCTCTGAGATTGTCCTTCTTAATAGCTGAGTATTACTCCATTGTATAAAAATACCACATCCATTTCATCCATTCTTCAGGTAATGGACATTTTGGTTATTTTCAAGATTTGGCTATGACAAATTATGCTGCTATATACATGAGTGCACACATATCACTATGGTATGATGTTTTCAGTTCTATTGGAAAAATATTCAAGAAGAGAAGAGTGGGATTGGATAGGATATTTAGTACTAGTTTTTTGAGGAGTCTTCACACTGATTTCCATAATGGTTATACCAGTCTACAATCCCACGAACAATGGAAGATTCCTTTTTCCCTCAAATCATCTCCAGTATTTGCTATTATCTTATTTCTTTATGATAGCCATTCTTTCTAAGGTGAGATAATATCTCTTTTTTGTGGAAATAACAATACTTTATTTTTTTTTCAAAAACACAATAATGGTACATTCCCAATAATTGATACAATGCATATCGTTGTTCTCGTAGTAGTTATATAGAGAGAGCACAGGGTGTAGACGTGATAATTTTTCTAATCAGTGTTGGTAAAAAAACATTTCTTCTCATTGAACTAAGAGAAAGTAGTTGTATACATAGTCCAGTACTCCATAATCACAGTGAGTTATTTGCAGAACTGTCAATGCCACAAGTTGTTGAGTTAAGCCTTTTACAGCACAGCATACTAGTCTAACTTTACATTTTATGCCCCACGGTTAAACTTTTCTGCTGGGTGGTTAACGGCAAGTTAAAGCAAGACCTGTATAACACAAGATGTAGTTTTTGTATCTCTAAAGATCAGTCAAAGCCGGGCGTGGTGGCGCACGCCTGTAATCCCAGCACTTGGGAGTTGGAGGCAGGAGGATCGGTGCAAGTTCGAGACCAGCCTGGGCTACAAAAGTGAGCTCAAGGCCAGCCTCAACTGCATAGTGAGACCCTGTCTCAAAAAGACAAAAAAAAAAAAAAATAAAAAATAAAGATCAGTCAAATCCCCTCAGTATTTACTTTGAAACCATGTTCAGTGCTTTGTAGAACTGTTGTCAGTGTCAGCCGTCTCAGTGAGACACAGCCATTGCTTGACCAGTTTGCTCTCTGTGAAAGACTGAAAGAATGTTTTCTCTCTAGGGGACTCTCCTTAGGCACACTATACATCATCTATCCCTTTCCTCTGTGATCCCATAATCTCTCTCTCTCTCTCTCTCTCTCTCTCTCTCTCTCTCTCTCTCTCTCTCTCTCTCTCT